>JANTCA010015855.1:0-25464 GCA_024741275.1 Chironex yamaguchii | reverse complement strand
CCAGTACTCTGTAGGCAGAAAGAGTTTTTTCACTTGGACTCTTCCAATAATGTTTTGTTTCCTCATTTTCTCTTTCTTTGTTTCCCTTCTTGTTTATGATTGGCTAGTTTTGATACATGTTTCGTATAAATAGGTTGCCATACACAAATACTTTCATTTTTGACGTTTTCATACTCTGAAGAGTGTCAGACGAAAAAAGCTATTAAGTATGTTTTTAGCGGAATGTCGCAAATTTTCAAGGCAATTTCCAAAAAATGCATATAATAACAATACACGTTCAGGTGACCTGACATCGTTATAAAGCAGGTATAATCCAAATAGAATACACAAATTCTATTTATAAACATATCTAATTGTCCTTCCGCGATCATTTAAATGCAAATTGACTGTTTTTGGATCACAAGAAAGAAAAATCAAGTGACTAGTATTTCATCAGAAAGGGTCTATACCTATCTTTGTCTTCTTGCATAACAGGAATAAAGCCCCCCTAGTTTTGTTTCAAACTCATGATCCACTGGGCCATGATATGTTGACAAATAATCTGCAGGTACTTATATAGCTAGTGCCATGCTAACTGAAGCCTTGCAGCTTTTTGTACTTCAGAAAGGTTCCCCTGTGAACACTGTAATTTTTGGTGAGAATTGTTGACATTCTCATTAAAGTTCCACTGTGGTTACCAGGTCACTGTTACTTACACAGCTTGAAAATTTATTTTGGTTTTCAGGTCAAGATTTTTGTTTAAAGGACAAAATCCTGTACTTACATAAGACAATAGCGCAACTGCTTGAATAGTTGAACCAAATATGAAGAATTTTAATCTTGATTTTTATGCATAAATAATCTGCTATTTGATATTGGCTTTGATTCTCAGAGCCTCACTTTGGCTTTATTTGCTGTTAAACGGATCATGAACAAGGGGAGCTACACCATTTTTGTTAATGGTAGTAAATGCAATGCACTCAGCTTAAGCTTCTTACTTTGAAGCAAATACAATACATTAAGCTTATGTTTTGGGGATTTTATATTTAAAAGAAAATAACTTTCTCACGTAAGAATAATAAGAAACTCTGGATTCAAAAACGCACGACGTGACAATAAGCTTTATCTCTCATTCAATGGGACTCGAGTCTTGACACACCATCAGTGCGCTATGCTTAACTTGCCCATTATCTGTTTTGATTTTGTTCTTATCTTGATGACACTGATAATAAACCTTTACATTGCCGGATTGATTACAAGGGTGCATATATTGACAAAATAGGAGCCGAGTTTATCTAATTTGTCCTGTTTGAACAAATTTAACAATGATTAAGTCGTTTTAAATAACGCATTATACCTACGTTTGACAGACTACCTGCTACTCCCCGTCAAATATCGGCAGGTGAATTCATTTACAAAACATTGTTAATTTGGGATGTTCCTATTTAATTAATGGAATTAAGGAAAAACCGGATAATTCTGTAGAAATTCGCGGTTTTTATGACAAATTAATTGGTAATGTTCATGTCATAGAAAACATTGGTGTACCTCTCAGTATAACTCCTTTTTTCTATTTGTTGTATTAGATAAGTTAGTCCAAGACATTTGCCTCCATATTAATTGTTCTATTAGTGATGAAAACGTCATTTTGTTTAGTGAAAGACGTAGAGGCAAGAGAAGGTTACACTTCTGATCATATTAGCAGTTTGCCTCCCCCTAAGGTACGCATTCGGCCTTCCAGTGCTTCAGCCATTGTTCAACATTAGTTCTCGTGTTTCTAGTATCGGAGCTAATATACCTGTTAAGACAAGAAATAGGAACTATTCTTATTGCCATAAGAGTCATTTATCTTCTGATTGTACTGTTTATAACAATGTTAGCTCCCGTTTGGCATTTATCAAACAGCGCAAACTATGTTTTAACTGTCTATCGAATGAGCATCTGGTTAGTAAATGCACTACAAAGTCAATATGTGCTGTTTGTCACAGGAAACATCATACTTTTATTTGCAAAAGGCTTAGTAGTAATTCAGAAACTTGGAATAGTCAGGCTTTTAATTCTTTATTAATTGAAAGTTCGACAACATTAGTTTCAGAAATTTTCAGCGGAAATAATTTCGGACAATAAACTTCGCCAAGAATATTTTCCGGCACATTTTTGATATCTCGGACAAATTAATTTTCAGACACAATGTTGAAAAGTCTTTTTAATCTTGAAAAGAAAACCGCGACAGGTTAACAATTTATTGAAACTAACCACCCTCTTGAAGGAAACCACCTTTCGAGACAAACTTTCCGAGATAGAAGAGGAAAGAAAAAATCACTAGTTTCTTGTTTGCGCTCATATTTTTGTCACTTGTTTCTTGTGTATATTTGCTCATATTTTTATACACTAAATCTTCAAAAGGGTCTTCTGGCTCAAGTGCAAAGTTAAGAGCATCATCGATTCTGTTTGGGACGTCTAGAACCTTCTAGAACGTGTTATGTATTACTAGAACCTTCTAGGAACCTTCCCTGTGCTGCAGGAACAATACTAATGCAATATTTACATGAAGCTTCTAGACAGTTCCATTTGATTCCATTTTGCTCTAAAAGCCTCTAAAATGTTCTACTGTGTTCTATAGCATTCTGTACTGTTCTAGACATTTCTACTGTCTTCTAGATGGACTTCGCAAACCTGTATAAGCAGTTGCTTTCCAGAAATTTGATTACGTTGGTTTAAGATGAATAAAATTAAGCTTTGATGGAATAAAGGCTGAGAGAAATAACTAAAGCTGTAAAGAGATTTCTTTTAAGTGGATATACTACTGGAATTCGTACATCACAGCCTAGTTGTTGAAGTTCTCCATCTAGCTCTTGTATACTCTCTACCCGCCATTAAGGAACTTTATTAACTCTGAATGTATTCTGTGGACTACAGTGTTAAATATACGACAGATTCCGGCCCTGTTGAATCCTTTGTTACGATCTCACTAGCATTGAGCATGTAATGGTACAAGCCAATGAACCACCTGGATTTTGTGCTAACTTCATCACCAACAGTTTTAGAGGGACGTCTACATCATAATTGCTTCTTCGTCTTTCCAGTTGACATGATATTTATTTTGCATACCACTCTTCCAATTTATTCTTCAGAACCTCTTTTAGAGGGCCATTGACTGTGATATCTAGGACTGGAACTGAACTGGTCAGGTTTTGCCGAAATGTATACCCATGTGCATTACTTCCATGACAAGGTTGTGCCCCCAAACAGTTGGTCATATCCCTCGTGAGATGTCAAGGCCTATTTACTATATTTTGAAGTACGGAGATCGAGTTGGTGGAAAAGTGGTGGATGAAAAATATCAACCTTCTCCTACTCCAAAAGGTGACCTGGAAATAGCTTTAACCGTTACCTCCAAGATGTCAACGACAAAACAAGCGATTCTGCAAAGAGTGGACTCTATGACAAGAGAAAATTATGATGAGTCATTTCTCAAAAGCACTGATACGAAGTTTGAGTTAACAGAAAGAAACAGAAAGAGGAGAAAAAGAAAGAGAAAGTGGCTTTTCGATAGATGAAGAGAACGATGATGTTAATTTGTGGACTGATGCAAGCTACGAAACAATTATTTTCGAACATTTTGGAGATATACTTAACAACTCGTGTCCACAGCATTGTGAACTTACGAGATTTATTTAATTCTCATAGTGAATGCGCGGTCAATGCAAAAACTTTTGTTATGATAAACTTCGGACAACCCTAAATTTTGTAAAAGTCTTCGCAAATGAAAAAAAATTCGCACTTAATGTAGCAACTGTAGCTGAAGATAGTGATGCTGTTGAAATGCCTAGCAACACCTTCCCACCCATCTCATCTCGGGTTCAAATGGGTATGACTGGGAGTTTTTTGTCTGCAGTTACATGATTACTTTGTTTTCCTCCAAGTACCTCTTCAAGCTTGGTGCTTCTTTAAACTACTTTGGCTAATAGCCTGATCCAAGGAGAGAGAAAAGTAACAAGAGCGCTCACAGGTCCTTTATTACCCGATGGTTGCAGGCAAAACTTAATCTTATACCAATTCGCACTGACTGTGGTGATGTCTGTACATTTTAGAGCGGTGTAGTGTTATTAAAACCTGTGAATTTTCTCAAATTTATATACAGCCTGTGCATAAAGAGGAGAGCATACCAATTCATGTTTTCAGTATAGACACAATCTGTCCTCCTTACAAGTGAACAGTGACATTCTGTTACCCTCATTCGCAAATCTATGTGCCTCAACACTAGCAGACTCTGAAAATAGGACGCAAGAGATTTATGAAATAGACATACCAATTGGGTGTGACTATCACTGGCACTTTGTTACAGGTGACGTTGTTTGCAGTTCAACTAGACCTTTTGCGAGAACTTCAAACTAGGTCATCTTTTGTCAGATTCAGTGGCCATGCCAGGGGGTTCCGTTTTGTCACCAGTTAATGTTAGTCTATCTCCAATCATACATAGGGCTGTTACCCCACGTACCCTGGAGGACAATGTTTCTGCATTCTGTCAAAGTGATACTATTGGTATTAATGTTGATGAGAATAATTCATCTGTCATGGCACATCGAGTTCAATTCGGATTTTACTAAGAGGGACTCAAAGTATATTGTGCACCTCCCATGGTAAACAAGTATTACTTCAAGCTAGCTGGTAACAAAGGTTTGTGCCAGACGAGGCTTACCAAAGTAATTACTCAACTAGAAAAGAAGCCTGCTGTCTTTAATGACTATGACAGCATCCTTAAAACTCAGTGTGAGAAAGTATAATTGAAAAAATTCATGATCGTCGTGTCTTCTAATGGGTCATCCATTATCTGCCTCGTCCACCTGTATTTCGAGATGCATTTACAACAACCAAAGAGTTGTTTATGACCACACTGCTAAAATTTTCAAAGAATCATTGTCTTTAAATGACATCCTTTATTCTGGACCCTCTCTCATTAAAGACCTTATACGCTTACTTTTTCTATTTCGCAGTTAACATATTGCATTGTTATCAGATATTGAGAAAGCTTCTCTACAAATCTCAATAGGTAAGGAAGATAGAGACGCCACACGATTCATATCGCACAACAAAGAAACTCGAGAGAAACTTGTTATAGACTTACGTCTTTGTTGTTTGGCCTTATCCCAAGTCCATTTCTTCTTAAAGCTGCCCTCCAGCATCACTTGAATGAATATCTGCTAGGCTTCCTTAATGTAGGCACTCACTTGATGATTTGCTTGTAAGTAGATGAGGAGGGGGGGGGGGGCAGTTGAGTTTGGTTCTAAAGCTATTTCAGCTTTATCAGAACCTGGTATGAATTTGAGGAAATGCCATTCTAATGTAGCAGAAGTTGAAGAAAAAATTGCCGAAATTGGTTCAGCCAGTGGAAGTGTTCGATCTCAGCAATCAGTGTCTTAGGCATACCTTGGAACCCTTAGAGTGACACCCTGTCCTTATTAGAAGCCATCTGTGTCATACCTCGAGATAATGTAACCACGAGTTTTGAGGGCAAAGCGTTTTTAACCCTCTTGGTCTTCTCTCCCCTTGTGTTGTCTTTGGCAAAGTTTTATTTCAGGACATATGTATTACCAATTACTTTAGAATAAATGGCAGGCCTGGCTTAATGAGTGTACTAACATACACCTTCAAGCCTTTTCTGATGCCAGTCTGAGAAGTTTTGGTGCTGTTGTTTATATTCGGATGCTGTGTTCAAGTAAGTCTTGTTGCTTCCAAATCCAGGGTCTCTTCTTTGACGCCTCTCACTGTCCCTTGTTTAGAGCTGATGAGAGCAGTCAATGCTACTAGATTGTTGACCTCTGTAAGTACAGCTTCGTTGTCATTCTCCATCAATGAGGAACATTGTTGGACAGACTCAGTGAATGTCTTATGGTGGATTGGCCAAGAAGCTGCCCAGTGAAAGCCATTTGTCCAGCACTGGATTGGAGGAATCTACTCTCTAATATCTCCAGCAATGTGACATCCCTGATCTAGAGTATGCAACCGTGCTGACGGAGCATCTCGTGGTATCAGGGTGCAGAGGAACTCCTTCTCTCAACTTTTTGGTAGGAAGGATCAGCTTGGCTGAAGCAGGATCTTACATTCTGACCAAAAGTCCCTATGGCAGGGCCCATACCAGATGAATGTGACAAGGATGCAAAGAAAGTCGTTACTTTAACAGTTAATCTAGGCTTTAAGCCCAATTTGCAAGCAATACTATGCCCAACCAAGTATAGTAGTTGGCCAAAACGCATAAGGGCGACAAGTTATGTCCTAAGATTCATCAACATGTTACAATGTAAGGAGGCAGAACGCTATAATATTACAATGTTCAATAGAGATAAAACCCTTTCGCTGAACTTTCGTCGATAAACGTACTTCTAAATTGCTTTGAAAAAGTGCGACATTGCGCTAAAAACATACTTAAAAGCTTTGTTTGTCTGACACTTTTCAGAGTATGAATCTTCAGAAAGCAAGGAATATGTATATGGCAACTATTTAATGGCTTTCATTTATTAGAGAGTGAGATGTTCTGTGCAGTAGTTAAAACTCAGGGTTCTGGTATTGCATTCACAGGCAGCTATAATCTTTGGTATTATAATTTCTAATAATAAAACTTCAATAACTAAAGAATAAAGCATTTTCACATTGGATTTTAAGAAATTAACTAAAGTAACAACATTGTAATGAACAATCTGACAATTTTCAAAGTAGAGTTCTTAAGTACAATTGTCATGTTTCAACTCTATTACTGCCAAAGCCTTTAAAGGTACAAATAAAAGATGTAGGAATAAAGAACTTGAAGCAAAATGACGTTTACCTCCTTCATTCAAGGATAGAGCTCTTTTGAGAGGCATCCTCCTAGGTGTTACCAATTCGGGAGGATTTGGAATCTCCAAGATTGTTGGCTTGGCATCGCCGTTTAGCCTGTTCCTTGACATATTTTGGAACATACAATCTTCAAAGTGAAAACCACACAATCAACAATTTCGGTGCAGGTACTCAGAATCCTCTGTCATGAGATCCTGACAACGGCAAAGTATAACACAAGCTTTTGACCTGTAAATACAAACAGCAAGCCAGACAAACAATCAGATGCAAAATATATATACGTTGCAGACAACCTGCAAGAAATGGCTATAAGACGAAGTAAACGTTCATAAAATGAAGTACAAATATGGCCCCTACCTTTGCTTATCCAGTAAAAATCTGAAAAAGCTTAGTTCAGGATTGGTTCTTTTGCTCCTGTAACAGTTGATAGCAGAACAACAAGTTTGTAAGCCTCCTCTTCCCTTATTTCTGCTCCATTTTCTTGGTATTTCCTCTTACATGTTAAAACTAATATTTCCAAAGTTACAAATCCACCACAACTTGCAAAATTATCGAATTTTGTAACAATAAAAATACAATGGATGCAAAATCCAAACAATGTTTACATCACAGTTTTAAATTTTGCGCCAAATGTTTCTTACTGAGCTCACTTCAAATCTGCGCATGAGCATAAAAGCAGGAACCAAAAATAATGGGAAGTAAACCTTCTGGTCGATCTATATTCTGTGCATGGTATGAGCCATTATCGTCAAGTTTGACCAAATAAGGAAAAACGGAAGATTCTTTCAGCTCGCTGTCAGATCATCCAGTATGTTTTCGCACTGTATGCTTTATCAAGTGCAAGTAAATGTGTTCAATGGCAATCTCTGCTTATTGGACTGCTTGAAATTTTACTAAAACAGTTATTCTTCTCGGACTTGCCGCAAATGAGCTGATGATAACCAACTCGGCCTCGTTGGTGATATATATCAGCTCATATCCAGCGTGTTCTCGAAGAATAACTGTTAAATAACATTCGTAAGATATGCAATGGTGTCACTATACTTAGTATCGGCATTTCAGTTTGCAAACAATTGCTATAAAGCCAAAACAACTGCTACTTTACTTGTGAACTTTTACTCATCTTATTTTCTTCTTATCATATTTTTCCACAACAAAAATGTACCAGTTTTAGTAAAATTACTGATTGATATGCTCTGTAGAAAAGCATAGGATACAAAGAAAAATGGTAAAAATATATAATGAAATACTTACGTTTCATTATCATGAAATAACAGAATGTACCACATTGACCACTGTCTCTCTCCTATGATTAACTGTTCCGTTTCATACAGTAGATTTCTACCACTCCTCTCGCATTTATCTCATTTTGAATAAGGACGAAAATTTTCAGATAATTGGCACAGCTAAATCATCCTTTCATCTAAGCGTATGCCTATCTACATTAAAACAAGAAGCACTCTGTAGGCAGAAAGAGTTCGTTTTCTCACTTGGACTCTTCCAATGTTTTGCTTTTTCTTTGCTCTTTGTGTTTTTTTCATTCTTGTTTATGATTAGCTAGTTTCGATACATGTTTCTTATAAAAAGATTGCCATATATCTATACTTTCCTTTCTGACGAGTCATATTCTGAAGTGTCACAAAAAAAACTTCCGTATTACTAGCGCAATGTCGCAAATTTTCAAGACGATTTTCACGTTAAGGACCACAAAAAGATTGTTCAACTATCACATTTTAGCTGTTTTAGGAGTATTTAGTATACTTATGGCTATACAGTTGGATAATCAGATCTTATCGGGTGAGCTGTTTGCTGGTGAGTAGAGAAGTCCAAGCAGCAGTGTCTAAGGTCCGAAACAACAAAGCACCTGGCCTAGATAGCATAAATGCTGAGTTGCTGAAGGCTGGCGTGCAAACGATCGCACTGGCCTTGTGTGAATTATTCAAAGAGTCTGGTCGAACAGAGTAATACCGTCTGACTGGAAAACTGCCATTCTGCTTCCATTGCATAAGAAAGGTGACAGGCAAGATTGCAGAAATTGAGGTATTTCTCTCTTGGAAGCCATCATTAACAAGGATACAAAAGGCCTCGATGGTTTTCAATCCTCTGAGAAGACTTTGGAATCGTCGGGACATCCGTGTGTCAACTAAGGCAAGAGTGCACTGTTCTATGGTACGCTCCGTGCTACTGTACGGATGTGAGACATGGCCTATAAAGACGTCGGATATGACCACCATGGACATTTTTGACCATCGATGTCTACGAAGGATATGCAGGGTTAGATATCGGGAACGTGTTACCAACAAGCGGGTGCGGGAGATGTGTAGGGTGGATCGCCAGGTATCTGCGGTGATTCAGGCTAGGCGCTAGCAGTGGTTCGGGCACGTGCTGCGGATGCCACAACATCGTATCCCCCGAATCGTCTTGGAAGCGTCCCCTGGGCGCCAATGTATGCGGCCTACTGGAGGAGTGAGGAAAACAACCCTGAGATCCTTCAAAATCAGCTGCGAACCGATCGTGATGCAGCCGTTTGGTCTCAGTCGTAAGCAGTACGATCGTGACTGGCTCCATCACCTCAGAACCATGGCCTTGGACAGACGACAGTGGCAGATCATTTCCAGTCGAGTTGCCGATGCTCAATAATGGGCGGAACGGCGTCAAGTACAAGTAATAAGTAAGTATGGCTATAACGGTTGAAGAAGAAACAATGCATGAAATTGCTGTTCTTAAATTGACAAGAGTGACTGCTTTTTTACCAAGAATGTTGTTGTTCTTCCATATACGAGCATGTCTGTTAGAAAGTTAGATCTCATTGCAAGAAGTCTAAAGGTCTGTTTATGGTTGTTAAAGCTGTCCTTGACTTGTTCTTGATAAGTTTTGGAGCATTTATATCAAATATACCAGCACTGTTTTGTTGATGGGTTTCTATGGCATTTTAGCATTTAAATTTACGGGACATTGAAGACGAAACGTATGTTTGTAACAATTCCAGCAAGTTGACTTCGTAATTTTGTTACCCACTGATGTCTAGCGATGCAACGTAAAATAGTTTCCAATGTCTCATGATCTAATTATTCAAGACTAATGTTTCCTCTATATAATATTGAAAACACTTAATGGTACCTAGGAGTAGGGAGAGATAATCAAGCATTTTCTACAAACCACGTCGAACCTCCCTTGTGGATTTTTGAAGGATATAAAGCGTAAATTGTTCCTTTTCATATTTTCTTAAAGCCTTTCTTGGAAGATGACCATGTCAAATCTTTTGACTTCAAATTCTCATTGCGATAATAGGTTAACTCTCCCTGCTAGTACATAATAGTATATTTAGCAAAAATACACTGAAGACTTTTTACACAGTGCACTGTGCTGAAATCAGAGTCTATGGCTGTGGGCAGTCCTTCAGTAATCAAAAGCTTGTTTATTTTGCCTAGAGATGGTTGAGTTTAAGCTAGGTCAACTTAAACGATGTTCAATTCTTTCTGCTGGATTATTTTTCTTAACATTTCTACGGCGTCTAAGAGTTCTTGCTTCTGCACAACCTAGCCACAACATACCACACGTACTTCTTGCACTCTCCATTTGCCTTTCTTTCTTTTATTTTGACCAAACATTGAAATAACGTCCATTTCAAAAACCAAATAATACATTCTCGCTTTTTAAGGTGTCAATAAATTGAGAAATTTTTAGCTATAAGAACTTTGCTTTCTCTGTTTTAAAAAATCCCGGCTACTTTCTTCAAGATTAACATCAAATAATACAAAAGCTATTAAAAGAACGAGCTCAAGGTTAAACGCAAGCACTCACGATTATTAAGGACCTAATCAGAATTCTATCCCAAGAATACATTTGAAGCTTTCCAAATTCTTTTGATAAGTCGTGCAGGCGACAGGTTATGATGTCCTAATGTTTGAAAGCAAAAATATGCAGATCCGAACAGGCCTGTTCCACTTATGGCAAATGCCGAAGTCGCAACCGTCTTTCGATCGGTTATCCCTTACTGCAATCGCACTTAGCGTCAGCATGGTTTGGAAAACTTTGAATGACCTACTATGCGGCAAAGCGGCAAAACGGTTTCGTTTGTGTGATCCTTATGAGAAATTTCTGTGGACAGTTGTTATTTCAAAATTGCACGCTTGCTCATTCTTGTCTCCCAAATCACACTGACTGTTACGTACGTTTTCTTTAGTGATAATAGAAAAAATTTAGTAAAGATACCTAAAACGTCTCGCCGATAATTTCTCGTAACAAGCTCGTTCACTATCTACAATTTCGACTATTAGGATTTCTAGTATTAGGATTTGTAGACTATAGCGCAAGGACTGCTCCGTTTGGTAACATAAAATTTTCAGCACATAAATTTAAGCTTTACAGCGAAAACTGAATATCTTAACATCACGTTTACTTGCATGTCTCCACAGCAACTGGGACTTGTTGGCCTAGTTTGCCACGGATTAGAATTAGAATGTGGTTATACGTAGAAAAGAACAAGTGTAAAATAAACTCGATTCCAAATAGTACTTGTTTTCAATGTTACATTGCCAAGTCCTCATGATGGTGAATAATATGGATTCCTAGTTGCATTTAAACATTTCGATTATTCGCAAACAAAATAAACATTGCGAATTTTCGCTGTCGTCTTTGAAACCAGATTAAAAAGAAGACAAGGTAAAAGCCCAAGATACGACAAATATTACAGTTCGCTTTTGCTAACAAAAAATTCTTTCAACTATGAAGATGTATCTTCTGCCTGCAAACAACCTTGTTTTTGTGCCATGGTTATTTCTAACGTAACAAGAATACAGCATTAAATCTCATAATAGTGAAGAAAAAGCGAAAAAAAGAGAGGCGCATTACATAGTGGAGTGATGGCAACCTAAGCGTTAACAATGTTGCAAATAGTGGTCACATTTCTTCATGTGCATGATATTATCAACAAACAACGTCGGAACCTTTAAATGCAATAAAGCGCTCCGCATCATTGTATACACATACATATATATATATATATATTTATATACTATGTATAGTAAATACACGCATTATCTACATGCAAGCATTCAAAATGGGTACTTTAAAGCAAAACAATACAAACCAAAATCTAGTAAGGATGGCAACACTAAGACCAGATCTCAGACATTATTCCTAGTAGCCTTAACGTCACCCATTTACCTCACATAACTCCGAGGTAGAGGAGTACAGTTCTCCCCCCCTCCCCCACAGCTACTCGACCCCTCGTTAACTTAACAGAGAGTAAAAACGAGAACTCTAGTGCGACTCGTGCCTTTTGCCTTTGCAAGAACAAAACTAGTTTGGTTTTCTGCTTTACGCAGTTATAGCGAACCAAACCCGGTAATCTAGCAAATTATTGCTGTGTCAATTCCAATTTTAAAATATTAGTAGCTGCAAATCATGTCGATTGTTTCTAGCAGCCATTTAAAATTGGACACGGAAAAAGTTTACTAAAAATATTGCAATGTTAGGAGTATTCATAAGAACACACGTAACAAGACTTCGATAGTCCGTCTACTATCCATCACGTATCACGAGTTAGGCGCAAAAACAAACACCCAGCTATGTCGCCTTTTTTTCTCTTACAATATCAGCAAGCGAGGAATAACCTTAGTACTGCCACAAAATGTAACACTACTATCATTTAAAATATTCCAATTGGTGACAAAAACTCACTACACCTTGGCATTTACGACGACATAATCTTTGAAGTCTGACCATCGAACTTACGTGTACTAAAACGAGGATTTTCTCAACAGAAATCTGGAAATAAACCCTATTTACAAACATTGAGCTCGTACGCCACTACAACGCTTCGACCATTGCCTGATTAACAGTTAAATTGAAAAGCCATGCCACAATTAAGTCACTAGTTAGAAAGCAACAAGATATATAAGAAACATACGCTACGTTATTTCAAATCAACACTAGAGACCGTTAACGGGGATTGCAAACAGTTTCGTGTTCAGGTTCAAATCACATGGAGGGTTCTCGCCAGTCTGAAGTTCTTCACGCCAACTTTCCTTACCAGCAGGCAAAGAGTGTACAAATGAGAACACTGATCACACAACCAAGCACGATTCCCCGTGTAAACGTTTACGAAGCTCGAGAGCTTGGAGCAAAGCGCCTACTCATTGACAATTCCGCCATCTGAAATTTGAAAATGTTCGGCAGATAGGAGACGTATACTACATTTTCTAAAGTTCCAGGCTAAAAACGATGCAACTAACCCTCCAACCTCCAAAAAAATGTTTTCGCAATCCACTCCACCTACGAATTGCGATATATTACTCGTCTACATTATGCCCTTCCGAAACCCGATGAACGCTAGCTCAGTTAACGATTTCTTCATCCTATCTACAAGCTGCAAGAGATCAAACACGTCGCATTCCTGATAACAAATTCAGCAGTAAGCCTTCAAAATGAGTGTTTCGCGTCATTTGCAATTCTAATAAACATTTGACAATAACTGTCTCAACCGTGCGAAATTTTTTCAGAGACTCATGATTTATAACAAATACATAAGAAGGCCTTAACAGAAAGTGTGAATTTCAAAATAACGTATTAAAAGCAAAGGTCATTAATGTTTAGGCTTGAAAACTCGGGCAAAAGCAAGGTCTACTACGTACGCTGAACCTGTTTAGCAATTTTGAGATGAAACTACTTGCTGAAGCTACATGCAACTTGTGTTGAGCTATCATGAGCATCATTACTTTTCATATAACAACCATACGGTAAATCAACCAAACAAAACCGAAAATAAAATCGAAGCGAAGGCGACTCACTTTAAATAATGTTACCATCAACTCCCTCTTCCCCCTCCAAATAAAACCTACTACAAAATAACAGAAAACGCCAACACTTATCGAGTATCTTTAGGCTAATATTAATTCAAAACGAAAACAGAGTCCCCCTTGGCTCACACTGCTATCCTACCAACACATGCTATACATAAAACTTCAAAGTCTTGTCGATTCTACAGCGTTTCGTGAACAAACACCCTTACACATCAATCCACACAGGTTTCGGTCACTAAGACGATGTTCAAGTAGTTACCAGTAGCCAGAAAAGGTTACATTCATCTACATACATACAAGGCGCGCGACAAACTACAATTGAGTTAATACATAAATAATGATGACATAAAAATAATGGGCACATTTACCAATGAACAACGTAGTCTAGAGAGGGTACAAAAACTTTTCAGTTCAAATGCGACAGACGAACTTGAGGTATAGGATTGAAACGATTACTGAGAGTAAACATTGTTTACATCATGTCTTCGACGATCGGAAAAGTCGCCACTCTGCTTCGAAGATGCATCTCCGGAAATAAGCTATACAAATATGTGAACAGCGACTTTGTGTCAACATTGGGCAGAGAGTACGTTACAGTTTTGATTTTAACAACACTTTTAAAAATCAACATGGTATCCACTGAAAGATATCAACATTGCTATCGTTAGTATCGTATTAAAAGTCCCAGCGATTGGGAAGATCAGCAATGTCGTCGACAGGAGAAACGCTTTAAAGGGCACCCTGCATTTTATCACATTCGACTACATTCATTGGTAAAGACTTCCCGGGCGAGCAAAGGACACGAAAAACGGGATAAACAAAATAACAGCCATTACAGAATTATATACACATATTCATGAAAACGTTCTTTTTCGCAACAAATAATTCCTTCTCGAAAAGTAAAGAGAGGCATCTCGATTATTCCTTCTAAATCTTGGGCGTTGAAAGATAGAGCATGCTTTCAAACATGACAAACTTGATTAGCATTTAAAACATAGCTATATAAATAGCAGCATCAATAACATATACTTAGTTCTATAAACTAATGTACCCCATACAAGTTTACAAACTAGCGTTGAGACGTACTCTCTAAGCGACCAACTTCTACCAAACAATTCGATGGAAGGCGTCTTGATACACGCTGGTAACCTACGTCTCTTAAGGGTTCCTTACTTTTTCTTGGAATTTCTCTTACAAAATAGAAAATGCCACCAGTAAAACCAAGTAAAATTGCTAATGCGAATCCAATTACCGCAAATTTCGCCGAAACAGGTATGCCTATTAAGGGTTTGTCGACGGGTTTGGGAATATTGCCAATAATGTGAGCATGTGTCCCTCCGTCTGTTTCAACTGCGCGACGGCAGTGTCTTGCATCAGTGTCAGTTCTAAGGTGGTCTCCACATTCAGGGACACACTCCCCTACCTCACAGTCACAGTATAAAGAACAACCTATGCATTTTTCAGCAAACAGAAATCTATTCGGGCATCCACGTTGGCAATCTTCTGCACAAACTTGCGTTTCGTTGACTGTTATGTTCAATGCCCTTGCCTCGCATGTTCCAAACAGTTGTATCCCCCATTCTGCCAAGATGCCATCTGACCCTGAAGTGTCAGTAACAGTCAGTGTCCATGTTCCGGTTGGATTTTCATCCCAATTGAAAACAGTTAAAAATGGCCAATTAGTAAATCCATCCCTACTAAAATCACGACTACGAGTCTTCAAAAGTGGCGACTTAACGCCCGATGGCGACTGTAAAACAATTACCAATCCTCCACGATGTTTATGAGTTAAAGTAACATTAACACGAACATGCTCTAATTTACTGACACAGCCAGGTTGCCCTGCACATCCAGACGTATACAACTCAGAGGTCACAGACCCCCGTGCTGGAATGGTTTTTCCTTCTACTCTCCGTCTCGTATTACAAACATGCTGGACGGACGCTGTCTTCCAGTCACTGCTCATGGCAGCTTTTACTAGTCCATCAGTATCAAGAACTCCAAAACCGAACTTTGGATTCACGTGATGCCCAGCGGCGTTTTTTTGCCATTCATTGTCGGTTGGGCTAGTCATCTTAGATGTCCTGACGATCAAATGTTGTAAATCTCTCCACGTCAATTTAGGATTTGCTTCCAGGACCAATGCAAATATGCCTGCATAAGCGAGAGAAAATGCAAGTTTTAGCAATCAATATACATTTTCCATGAATGCAAGCCAAACGATCTTTGGCATACAGTACACAAATACAAACAAAAGGAAACGGTATATTAGCGTGATCATGGCTAATACGATTCAAAACAACCGAAAGCTGTGAGGTTTAAAATTGACGAAACGAAAAGATCATCGAGTACAATATGCACTAATTTAAAAAACGTTACTTCTTTTACAAAAACAACAGCAATCCTTTTAGAATCGTCAATATTGTAGTTGTGGGATGCTAGTACGTAATAAAAGAAACCTACAACTGTACCTTTACAGCCCGTTTCCAGAGGATTAAGATAAAACCATGAATTTAAGAACTACAAGGCCTTAGTTATGCAACAGAATTCAGCATTCTTTAAAAAATCTTTTGTTGTTTATTTTAGAATCAATAATCCGCTAACTATATAAATTAGTACCGACAACCTTGCGTATAAATCGCGATAATACTTTAAAAACACCTAACTTGTATCACTAGACAGTGTGTGGATTCATCCTGGCAGCGGTGTAAAAAACGGGGCTGCAAAACTAAGAAATTTACGAGATAAGCAATCGACAAACAAACCTGCAGCAAGAGGAGCAGCAGCTGACGTTCCCGTATGTAATGTTGTACATCCATGACGTAGATCAGTTGTTGCTATCTGTTTATCTGGTCCTGCAGTAACGCCACTGCTGTACGTCACAGCTAGGGTTCCAGGGCATTGCTCTGCATACCAGGGCGAAAAGCCACAATTATCCACAGCCCCAATAGAGACAGTATATATACTATTAATGTAACCATCGCAACTGCAGTAATCATTGTAGCGACCCCCATTACCAGTTGCCCACACAAAGATGGCTCCTAATCCACGTCGACCATTCTTAATGCCTGTGATGAAAACAAATAAATGTATGATCCATTACTGATCTCTACACTGTGATATGTCAGAAGTGTATTGATTAAAAACGAATTTTGTGGTGGCATAGTAGAAACACAAAATATGGAATGAATAAGACTGCCAAAATTTTAGTTGTGTCAAAAGTAGATACAGTACTTAAACTGATAACTTACTGAACTGATTTAAATCCTGCTTACAGGAGACTTATGCTTTGCAAAATCCCTGCTTGTGATCCAGTTGACATCGGAGTCTTGCACCAAGTCGCAGGACTGGTGAAGCTATCAATATCTATATCGATAACACACATCAAGAAATAGGGGTGTGACAGTTTTTTGACCCTGCAGTTATGATATTAAGACTTGTCCTGACATGAACGTTAAATTGTTTTTCTAGGAAACAAATCGGGATGTTGTCCAATTTGATTTGACTAGGTGTTCTTTACTGGGGTCATCAATGTAATTGATTTGTGACTTATACCCTCATGACTTGTCTCGCAATGAACGTTAAACTGTTGTTTTTCAGACAAATAAATCGTACGTCCAGTGCGGGGACTCATCCTGCGACCTTCTGCTTACCGGGCAGATGCTCTGACAACTGAGCTATCGGGACGTTGTTTCTGAGGTCAATTTAAGTTGTTATGATTCGATGATTGCATCACTACACAAGAAGATAACGATCAACGCGCGAATTGTAAGGCCTTAGTTATGCGACAGAATGAGGAATATGCGTAACATATGTAACGTTGTTTCTCAGAGGTAACTTTAAAAGGACATGAATTGATGATTTCACTACAATTACCTCACTACAAGGTCGATCGGGAGGGAAATACTTAACAACCAATGTCCGAAAGCATTTGCAATATGCTAAGATAGGAAGAACATTTTATAGGAGCATACACGGACACATTATATGATCAAGTTGTAGCATGGGGACAGGTAGCTGGCAGACAGACCTGGGGTGGCGTCCAGCAGAGTGGTGTCCAGTGGGTGGGGGGATAAAGACATCTCTGAGTCAGACTAGATTTAACACCTGGAAGGACAAAGAGGAAGTTTCGAAGGTCATGGATATTAAAGGAACCCCTGAAAAGTTTTAATACGACCAGAGTTGCAAAACAGCTGTCACACTATGGAAAATTAATCCACATATAACTGACAGCCCTAATGCATGTGACAAAATGGTGACAATGAGGACCAAACACAAAACCCACCTGTTTTCTTTGGTACCAAAGAGGCTCACACAAACTTCAACACAGAGTGGAACAATAATATACAGGAGCAGTGAACTGAACCTTTTTGACCAAGTATTGCACAGGCACCAGCAGCTAGTCTTACATCATACACTTCATCACTTCATAAAACCAAGTACATATACACTTCAAATAATATGTCTAATATTTCACATCCTATTATGCGCAACACATTTTTGTGGCCCTAAAAATCTTTCACTAACCCAATAAAAATCAGGAAATTGTGGAAATATGCACAGAGGTATTGGAATGTCAGAAATGTGCAAAATTTTCAAAATTCTTCCAATAAGTCCGCACTGAGTGATTGAAACATAAGCATAAGGATGTAACAAAACCTGTGGACAGAGGCAGACACTTGGCCGATTTTTTTTCTCTTTTTTTGCAGAAGGCAAAATTGTTCAAAACCATGCTGTTCAAAATATCGGAAAACACCTATTATATGTATTGTATTGTGTTTTTTTATTTGATTTCATACAATTGATTGATTTATTGATTTATTTTACTTCATTTCATTTCGCTTTGGTTTTTTTTCATTTCGTTTCATTTATTTTACTGCATTGTATTCTCTTTTAGTAACAACAATAAAGACGCGAAAATAAGCAAAATAAGCGTAGTCTTAATGACACCTTGCTGTGGGAGATTCACAACTGCCAAATAAAGGCTCAAAGGTAAAGATCTCCCACAGAAATGCCAGAGTGCATGGTACTAAACAAACACACCTACAAGTGCTGCAATTGGTATAACGTGGAGAAAGAATGTAATAATGTAGGAATGAATTACACTAACTTACATATGTACATAGAATAAAACAACATTGACCTGTAGTCAGAATTTCAGGGGCTTAAGAACAGTACGCTTTCAACCATAGGCCCCTTCAGAAAAACTATTGCACCTACAGAAGTGTAAGGGGAGGAGCATGATGTATGTATAAACCAACAGCAAAAAATAAAAGCTGGAGGTTTGAAAAGTGAATCGTAATAGTGATTTTATACAGTGTGAACACACGAATGACCAGCAATTGTTGTAAAAGCTGGCAGGGGAGTGGACATGAGTTTGGACAGCATTTTTGGACAGCTGATCAAAGTGTCTAAGCTAATTCCAGTTGGCACAGCAACAGTTAAATGGAGTTTTAGTGCCATGAATCATGTGCTTAGCTGGACTCACAACAGCTTAGATGTTTCAATGGCAAGTGATTTTATGGTACTGCTGACCTTCTAAAGTCCCTTGATTTGGATAAAGTGTTGGACCATTGGGTTAATCAAAAGGAGTGAGTAGTGTCCTTCAACTAAACATGAAAATATTTGCTAACTTGAAACTTAATTTGGTGATTCTTGAGGAGGAAAGTACATAATAATTGTTAATATAATGTTGAATATTAGTGTTGTGGTTGTGTAGTTCTCTTAGCACTTTCATTGTGTCATAACCTATTTACATTTGTAAACAGCGAGACACAAGGCCAGTTGCAGTAGATCTGGTGACCAGATCACGACGGGGTACTTGTCATGACCTTACAAATTAATTAAAAACTTAAAACACCAACATCGCAAAAACTAATGTATATAGATATGAGAGAAGGGTGTTAAAACATATTTAAGTTTCACTTTTTTGAAAATCATTGGAAGGTAGCTGCTCCCCTCACCCCGTTTTCGTCACGGCCTGTGGATACAAGATAATATCATAGAAAAAATTCTTCATGGGAAAAAGATTTTGACTATAAAACTTTTACAAAAGATGGCCTCATTAAGGCATTACAGTTTTAAACATTCAAAATTCCTTTAATTGAATATTGTCAGTGCATGCTCACTTTTTTCAGCTCATGCTCATCAGATCTCCTCTAAAACAAGTTTTTGAGCCTCGACATATCATTTGCCAAATATACATATGAATGAATATCTTAAAAAATTTGTTACCTTCAAGGAATGATGTCTCAGCTAAATGCCCTGGTCCATCAACTGTTTTACCGTCATCGTCTGGACCCCAACTGCTACTATAAATGTCAATCTTTGTTGGATTATAATACAGAGAACCAGCCTCAACTGCATCAGTGACATCACCATCTAGCATACGTATGCCTCCTATACGTGCATTGTAAGCTACACCCACACCACAAATGCCATTATTAATCTGTGCAGCAACCTCTCCTGCACACCTGTTGATAGCCATGAAAACACATTAAATACAACTAAGCACTTTCATTGAAAAATGAATTTTCTTCCTGAAACAACTCTATCTAAAGACCAGAATAATAGGAAAATATGATAAGCAACATTTTTGATCTTTCATAAGGAAAATAAAAATGCAACTATTTATATCAGCTATCTGAAGGCAATTGCCCATGCAAATGTAACAAGGAGGAACATTTTCTCTGCCAGTAATCTGCTCACATCACAGCCTGCTCATACTCACATTTACAGCATTTTTACTATTTCATCTTTACAATCTATAACACTAACCTACTTCAAAAACACACAAAACATAGGCAATAAGGGCATGAGAGTAGCGATCAAAGTTGCAAGAGTGGACAAATAATGTATAGGAAACCAAGATGGAGCAGACTTAGGACAGAGGATCAAATGCATGACAGCTAACATTACTTGATATCGCAAAGAAACATGATGAACTGTCATCTGTCTAACACAAGTGTCCTAACACAAGACAAGGCAAACAGCAATAGCTGAAGTTCAAAGGTCACCCAATATGAATGCTCAATAAAGGAAAATTTACGTGGTCGTGCACTCCATAACTAAACTTGGGAACTTAGCATTCTCTGCAGTTGTAATGGTTAACAATATTGTGCATCTCCATGATAGGTAACAAGGCAGTACTACTAAAAATTGTTAGTGTTTTCAATCCAACATGTACTGTTTATTGAGTAATCTGATTGAAAATTGAAAACAGATTTTACACTAAACTTTAACAGAGGAATTTCCAAAAAAATGTCTAGACTTCATTTAATGACTTCATCAAATGTATCACAGCATGAAGAAAGTAACAAGTAGAGGAGGCATGTGGATGGGCAATATATTGTTTGCTGTTCTATTATGACTTGGCAGACAACAATTAAGAGAAAATATATTTTTTAAGCTTATAAATACTTATCATATATCATATAATTATTAACCACATTGCAAAGCACTGGCATTTTCATCAATAATGCTGAATTAAAAGCTTAATAGATATATACTTTGTTTAAAGGATCTGGAATTTGTAGAGAAAATGGAAAACAATAGTCAATAAATGATATAAAAAGGAAAATGTTAAATTTTCATCATCATGTCTTCCTTCTCTAGGTCTCCTTTTTACTAGCTAGCTTACAATGCTGACCTCATTTGACCTAACAGACCATTTCTTATAGCAACAAATTTTCAACAGTTTCTTACCTTTGCCTAGAAAATTGCTTTCAGAAGAAATTTAACTTGAAAGTGGAGTACTAATACGATAGCTGAAATAAGTGGGAACCAACTAGGCTTAAATGTGCAATCCTCAGTCTCAAAACGTGACCCTCAAACCAATGTGACATCATATCACAAAGGTCTGGTCAAGGTCTTTAAAGTGCAAGTGACAAGGTCTTTAAAGTGCAAGTGACATGATTTTACATTGCAGATTTTTTATCATATTTTGAGAGTCCATTTCATCATCTGTTATAGACAAGAAAATGTTTTTCATGATCTCATTCTTGTCTTGAGCTTTTAATGTTTCAAAGTGAGATTTTCGAAGGATTTGTTCTTGATTTTCCCATCAGACATGACATCACACAGAAAAACCAAGCATGAAAGGAGAGTATATGGGGGAAACATTGGACTAAGCTTTGCCATCATGTACAGTTTATTTAGAAAATCGAAAATGCTCAGGTGATGGATTGCTGCCTCTGTATGTAATATTCAGCTGTGCAGTAATCATAATGCTCACATACATGACATTGAAACAAAATTTAAGCCAAAAACTACCTAATTGTCAAGTGCAGCATCATCCAATGCTTTTAAGTTAATAATACATCATACTTATCTGAGCCCACAAAAATGCCCCAAACATACACATATAGGATCATGCAATTGTTCATCATCTGTGAGGCATCATGTCAAAGGACCCAAGTATAGCTGAACTAGCAAACATGAACAAAATTCATACTAATGGACACTGAGAATTATAAGGACTTAGTATATAAACAAACCTTGTGCCATGTTTATTAATATTATCGGGACTATATCTGGGAAACGGATCATTGTCACGACCATTGAAATCATAGCTAGCTGCAGGTTCGTAGTTTCTTCTCAGATCTGGATGAGTGTGTTCTAAGCCATCATCTAAAATAGTTACAACAACACCTTTCCCTGTAATGTTTCTTAACCAAGTAGGAACAACATTGATATCAAGGGGTTGTGTACAGGGTGTTTGACCTAGAACATTAAAGCAGAAATGATATACCTATTAGTATTAAAATACTACTTCAAAAGGAAGTTGCTGCCCTCACAAAAAACAAAACAATACTTTGCAGACCAATATCTAACTCAATAATTGCCATGCATATATATATATAAAACTCAAAAATACACCAATTCATAGACGTTTCGATTTTATCTTCATCAGAGTATACACAAATTAGCTAAGCTAAGAATAGATGGAGTGATGTACATAATAAATCTAGAAAGAGGGAGTGACTAGATGGTTAGAAGGAAATGTACACAAGAAAAACAGAAAGAATAAACTCAAAGAGTAAAAACTTTAGAGGTAGGTGTCAATGGAAGCCAAACTCTAAGTTAAAAAAGTTAAAGGTTTCCTGAGTGCAGAAATTTCATTTCTCGTTGGGGAAAAATTATTTGTGGCCTTTCCTATTTTGTCACCACAAAACACCCTTTTATACACAAATAGAAGTGATATCTCCTGAATACAATTTAATTAATTATTTAAATAGCCTTCAATTTGACTCGAACTTTCACAGACAGTCTGTGAATCAAAAGACAGTACAGTGTTATGTTCCTAGGATTATTTGAGTTTTAGCATGGCTATTGACAGAGGTTTGCAGGTTTCATGCAATAGTCACCCCTTATATCAGTCTTGCTTTACATTATTTTTAAAAATTTGTAAGGGACAAGTGCCCCTCTGCCCCTTGTTATGTATGACCTCAGATATTAAGATATTCTGTTGAATGGGAGACCATAAGTTCAGTTCTTATTTAAATCATTGCTTTACAAGGAAAAATAGGGTAGCATATTGCTATGTAATACATCCTTGTCTTTGATTTGAGCAGTTTGATTGATCCTGGAAGTTACTTTGTAGGGTCCTCCTGCATCATCTTTGAATGGTCGTCTTCTTCGGTACGAAGTGTGGTATGCAGATAAGAAGAATTTAAATCACTGGGAGCACAAGATAGTGCCTATACCCCAGGAGCACAACAGCTATGTGCAGTATACGTTGGAAGCTCTTTTTGCTGATAAAGAGTATACCGTCAAAGTCCGTGCTGTTACTGGTGGTGGAACAATTGATAGCAGACAAGAAACCGTACGTTTGAATGAAAATGAGTCTGCAAGTACGTATATGATTTAACATTAATGACGTTCTTCATGGGGGTATGTTTTTGTCAGGGTTTGTTTGTCTGTCTTTCTGCCTGTTTGTTGGCAAGATAACTCAAAAAATATGGATGGATTTTGATGAAATTTTCAGGTAGTGTTTGACCTGGGATAAGGAACAAATGGTTAACTTTTTGGATGATCCGCATGAAATCCTTGGATTCTAAATCACTTTCTGTAATGAGTTAGCATATTTGGTAATGATATCTTCATGGAAGAGACTAGCAAGGAAATTATGATGGGCAATCCCCCTGTTGTTTGAATAATAATAAAACTGGCTTGGTGGAGATTTGTGCTCTCGGAGTGATTCTAGTTGAATTTATGTTTCTTTCGTATTAAAATGTGTGTACGTTCTGTATCAGGGAGATTGGCAAACATATTGAGTGTGGGAGGAACAAGTTTTTGATAGCAGTTCACCTTTATATGGATCTGTGATTTTATACATCCATCGATCCTTTTGAATGAAGCATTTGGGATCACAAATGCATTTCATGTATACTTGTAGACTTGAAGTGTGCTGGTTATATTACAGATTATGTGCTTTGTGCTTGGAGTATGCATTGTGTGCATAAGGTGTGCACTTATTGCACTTAGTGTGCACTTATTTCAGTTTGTGTGCACTTATTGCAGTTAGTGTGCACTTATTGCAGTTAGTGTGCCCTTATTGCAGTTAGTGTGCACTTATTTCAGTTAGTGTGCACTTATTGCATTTAGTGTGTACTTATTGCAGTTAGTGTGTACTTACTGCAGAGAGCTGCTATGGACTCCCTATGGACTCTATTGTTTAAATATCCTTTGTAAATTGATGATTGGTTTAGTTTTGGTTAAGTTCGTGACACACGCATGTTGTTTGTCTTTGACTGATACGTTCTCAACACGACAAAATGGCGACAAGGATGGGAAACATGAAATGAATGTCTAGAAAACGAAGTGGAACAGAAAATGGCTGCAAAACTCGATCTCACACCGCTTCCAAGCTTTGATCCTCACATTTACCCAAGTAACCTAGGAACTCGTTGGAAAAGCTGGATTAAACGCTTTCATACATTCATCAAAGTGGCAAACATAACAAACAGGATTCAGCAGAGAGCATTACTCCTATACCAAGCAGGATCCGAGGTACAAGAAACTTTTGATACACTTCCGGACACTGGCCGAGATGACAAATTTTATAGAGCAGTTACAACACTCACAGGATATTTTGCTCCAAAGCAGAACACTGACTTTGAGATTTTCCATTTTCAACACGCCAAGCAACTCCCTCAAGAAACTCTTTATACTTAGAAATTTATATAGAAAATAATAGAAATAATAGAAAATTAGCACAAACATGTCAGTTTCAGGCAGATAGCTTAGATCAGGAAATTAAGCAGCAAATAATACAGGGATGCTCCAGCTCCTCGCTGCGAAAATATGCCCTAAAAACAAAGGATGTCACATTAAAAGACATCTTATTAAAAGGGAAGGCAAACGAAATCTGCAAGCAACAAGTCAACGAAATGGAAAAGACAAACCCCAGTCAAAACACAACCCTCGACATGCAACCTAGACAACCAAATTTTCAATCGAGAGGGAAATCGCAAAGAAAACACACCACAAAGACCTGTTATAATTGTGGATTTGATTTTCCCCATCAACATGGCCCGTGCCCAGCACAAGGTAAAACATGCAACTACTACAACCGAAAAAATCACTTCACCTGTTGCTGTAAACAACGAGCTAAGACACAAGAACAGAAGGTTCATACAGTCAACACTCAAGCCTTCGGCACAAGCTCAGACGAAAACTCCGATGAGTATGTATATTGCATGGATCACAAAATGGAAAGGACAAAGAAACTGGAAATTCCTCTCGTAATCAAAGGACAAAAGGTTCTCTTTCTCGTGGACACAGGAGCAAGCATCAACATAATGGATAAAACGTCATTCAACGAAATCAACACAAGGACAGGGAC
>JANTCA010015844.1:0-25467 GCA_024741275.1 Chironex yamaguchii | reverse complement strand
AACCTTTTAGAACCAGTGTTGAAAATCTACAGTACAACCTGTATCAAAGATTCCTTCACCTTTGCAAAATTTGTTCATCTGAGAAACCACATATCACAGGCCTCTACTTTCTTCACCACCTGTTTTGACATCGTCCATATTTCATAAAGGTATAATCGAATGAACATAACATTTGAGAGTACTTAATCTAGTTTCGATTGACATTCTTCAATTACTTTGAATTTTTCTTAATTTTTCGCAGGATCTTTGCTTCTGCTATTGTTTCTATTATCTCTGTGTCCATAGTTTTGTCTGATGCTACAGTACTTCCAAAATAACAGACTTTAATTGTTTGATCCAGAGCTTGCCCGTCTACTGTTATTTTACATGATGGAATTATCCTTTTCTTGTTGTCTACCATATCTTCAGTTTTACTGTTGCTAATTGACAGGCCAAACTGCTCATTTTTTTCTGAAATGGTGTCCATCAATCTTCAAGGTCTTGTTCCCTTTGAGCAATTAATACACTGCGTGTCAAAGATTGTTGATATTGCATCATTCAACTATTAATCCTGTGATATTTTCCATTCTTTATGTACTCAATATACAAACCTTGTCGAACACCTGTCTTGATCTTTGTGTACTCTCCAATGTCTCCTATTCGAACTGCATTTTCCTGTTGTCAGTAAAGATTCTGAGTTATTATGACGTCCTTTCCATCTATGTACAGTACTATAGCAAAATCTTTGGCAAAGTCCATGATGCACAGATATAAATCTTGGTTCACTTCAATTATTGTTCAAGGATGGCGTTTCGAGTATTTGAGTAATTGATATACTCGAACTGATGTTTACTTATTTTGGGTCTGATTTTGCATCTGCTCCTACTCGTCATAATTCTTCGTAACACTTTTATTACATGCCTCGTCAAACTGATGGTCCTATTCAACTCACATTGTACTTGCCCAGATTTGTTTTGCAATGTGATAAAAATAGATCTGTTGAGTTGATCAGGGATGTATTGAGTATCATAAATGTTATGATATCTTTGTTACTTGTTTAATGACGTAATCTTACAATGCTACTACCACTTCAATTACTATATCATTTGACCTTAAAGCTTTTCTTGATTTCGACATGACTGACTTCAGAATCCGTGGTCTTGAACTGTTTTTCCTTATTTCTGGTCTTTTTCCTCTTATTTGGGTACAGATTTTTAATGTACTCTTAACTATATAGATGAAACGTCTTCCTTTTCAACAAATACGTGCCTACAGGTATCCGGTGCTTCTTTCGCACAATAATTTATCTTTCAAATTTTCTTGCGCCCGTCATACTATTTTTCTGTTCAACTACTTCTCTTTTTCTTCGGCACATTTAAATCTAATTTCTCTATTAGGTTGCTGGTACCTTTTTGTGTCTCTTCTCTTAGCTTTCTTGCCTTATTTTCATCATATCAAGTACTTCAACTGTCATCCAACTTTGCTTCATGTTCATTTTCCCTTTTTAGTATCGCCTGACTCAACAACTGCCTGCTTAAAGTACTCAAACTGCATACTCTCTTCACGATCTTTACTTCCCAGCATTGCAACTTAGAGTTGCCAGGAAACATTCTCATGGCATAGAAAAAGGATCTGATGAATTTGGCTGACAGCATTACAGGGAATCCTATTTGCATCTGTACTTTTTAGGAGATAATCGAACGGTCTAAAGATAATGTGTCTGTCTATGGTTGTAGCTCCTTATCAACTGCCTTACCGAGTCAACAGTCATTGCAGTCATGCAGGTAAAGTCATTGTGCAAGCACTGAAAATTAAAACTTAAGTAAACAGCATAAAGAAAGGTTGCATTGTAAAGGCAATCATTGAAATCACGTCATTATTCTTTTAAATTGTGCAATCCGCTGTTGCAAACCCGAATATCGCAGCAAACAGCAAATCTTTCAAAAATGCACCCAATACAATTTTACTCTCAGATAAAGTATCCCATAAACAGTCTTGTAAGGTGGACACGTCTGACACATCTACTTTTCAGCAGTCGGCATCAAATGAAAGATGACATCACAGTAAATGTGAATCAGAGATACGGATGGGAGTCCTCAGAAGTCCCAAATGGACTGATTTCTGCTTCTGTTTGGTTATCCTCGGTGAAAGTACTAATTTTGGCAGTGAACCTTCTGTAAATGCATGAAATCTGCTTTGATATGGTACTTAGTCTTCGCCACTTTATGCCGAGTTTTCAATGGTTCGTCACTTTCCTCCAGACAATGGATGACAATTGATCACAAGACATCTCTTTAAAACTACGAAGACCTCATTGTAGACTTGACATGTCAATTTCATTAAAATGCAGTCTTTGTAGCTGTTAAAAGCATCAGTGCTTATAATGCCACGTCAAGTTTTGAAAATGTTTGTAATAATGCATTGTTGATGATACACAGAATCTTTGCTTTTGGTAAGAACTTCCAGCATATTGTAGATTCGAAACTATGCCTTGAAGCTTTCAGCCCTTTTAATGTGTTTACATTTAGATGTTATTTACAGGTGATCGGTGACCATTAATAACTTTGACCAAGGCACAGAATTGAAAAGAGAGAAAAAGACTACAGCTGGCATCCATTACGTAGGCAAATACAACATTCCGGTGCCTTATTTGGTCATAAACGTCTTTTTGACACTTCAAGCCAACAACTAGCAGAAATAATCCACTTGACAGGACTGATTCAAAAAATTGGCAGGCCATGCCTCTTTAACTTCAACCAAGAAAATTGAGTCGTAGGACATGGCAGTGTGTTCCAAAGAAGTTGTATCTTTACCGGTACGTTAGGCTACAAAATATCAGAAAAAAATTTGCACTTTAACAACTAATATAAAACATCGGAGTTATGGTCAAATACGTATCAATCCACGTAAAAAGGAAGGCGAAACTTTAAGAATCAGAATGTAATCAGTCCTAGTTCTTGTGTCTCAAATTTCACATTGCGGACTATTAATGCACATGTATTTGACAGGGCTCTTCCATGTGACAAAATGGAAACACATGGGACCAAACCCATCCATATTATTTTGCCCACAATTGTTTGCAAGATGGAGCTAACATCTATACATAAGGGAGCATATTTTGACCGGGCTATTGCAGCTAATTTCGTGACAATGCACGATGAAAAAGGAACAAAGCGGACCATAATGTATTATTTATCAAAACGTCCAAATGAGTCTTACAAGATCATTGAGTGATAGTGTACACCAACGCTTCTCTACCTTTTCTCTCCCATCCCCCCCTGCCATGCTACTGGTATCCCGTTCACCCCCACGAGGAAATTTAGAACAAAAAGTAATGTTTAACGACTTCTGTGAGGAAACCAGTGTCTTGGTGGACAATTGAAAAGGTGGACGAATACATGAACTTGGGACACCTCAAGAAAGATAAAAGTATTGAAGACGGACTGCAAAGTAAGGGAGAGAGCTGGTTGGGCAGCGTACTGGAATTAATCCAGTGTCTTTGAAGAACAAAAGATTCCTCTTTGCCGCAAAAGAAAGGCGTTTGATCAGTGTGTCTTACGAGCAAAAACCTATGCAGCTGAAACATGGCCCCATACAAAACAGCAGAACCTTCAGCTAACAGAGACGTTTTTGCAAGCGTCTACACTCAAACAATTCAACAAACAACAGTGTTAATTTACAACTCACATTTATTCATACATCGTCCAAATAACTCTGTGTATTAAGAATTTCTATTTATGTAGCGTCTTCCGGCCTAGGAAGATTATTGCCTTCTGAGCCCTTTCCTTTTACACACTTCACCCATATGATTGAAGCTACAACGTTATAACCCATAAATGAATATCGATACATAGCATTTATTCCTCATGATGGCAAATATGCAAACCAATTGTTACTGAAACACAGTATCAACAACAATGATTAAAAATCTCATATTGTGTGACCAAATAAACCACTTTTCATGAAGGTAGTTAAATGTCCCTTCAATTTTCTCTATTTAAAACGTTCAAACAAAAAACGTTTTGACATCACCAGATTTAAGACAATTACACTTTCCAACAAAGGAAAGTCATTAGAAACCTTTTCACTTTAAGGCATTTCTAAGTCATCATTTTTTTGGATTTTTTCCCACTTTTATGCTGTAGTCAGGGGCGCATCCAGACCGTCGCAACAGTCGCAGCTGCGATGGTCAGATTTTGAAGGACTAAATTCAAACTTTTCTTATTTTAACAAATTGCGTCAGCAATGAATTTTTATTTCATGAAATTGTTCATCATTTATTCATTGATTAGTTCTTCTTCCAGAACCTTCGGAAAGAACCTTTCATTCATCAAAGACCTAGATCTTCAACCTAAATAAAGTACATTTTGAACCTTTTCATTCTGTTTACTGCCCACGTCCAATGGTTTATGGGTCAGCGGTTCATGGCTTGCTAGTCTTGGCAAATCACGCCATTGACAGGCTTGTCAGGGCTTATTGATGGACTGAAGCCTATAGCCTCTACTACGGCCATCAAACAGCGGTTATTTAGCAGCCAATCACAATGCTGTCTAGCAGTGTAGCAGAGTGTTGGCAGGAGCGACCATCAGATTCAAATGACAGTCGCAAGCCAATAGCAAAAGGTCTTGACAGTCGCAAGCCAATAGGCAAAGAGAAGCGGTAGACAATGGATGTTGATGTTTTGTAGTTATGGTTACTGGATGAAAATGATTCATGTTTATTACCAAAATGGCTGCTTACTGTACGCAACTTGAGCGCCCATTTGATTGCATTAAACAAGGAGAAACGCATGCTATTCAAGAAATAAGAAACTATATTATAAGTTGTTTAATTTTAAAGAAATTTCCTGTAAATAATGTAGATAGAGTTAGAGTATGTAAGATTCAATTTCCAGTCAGTCAAATGGACCATGCAAACAACTTCGAACCAGTGAAGTGCGATTTTGTAAACTTATCTTGTTTCAATTAGTTAGAACTTAACTCTCCTTCTTACGTGATTTTTGGCGTCTGCAATTAAAACCAATTGTGCTGTTGTTTTCACTGTTGGTATTTCTTTAATTTACTAGCAGTAATAGTATCCCTTCTAACAGTGTACATTATTTATGGGACAAGATAGGCCTACTTCAACCTCACCTTTCCTTAGAGTATCTATCAGGTAGACCTACTCGAGCATGATTAGGTCGTGGGCTATTAGAACAAATCATAAATAGTCTTCTAGTTTAATAACGTCTCAAGACGTATCTACGTAGCACGATGAGTGAGCACAGGATCAATGGGCTACCACTGCTTCACATTCATCGCGAAGTAGATCTAGATGTGCAATAAGTGATTGATCAATTCGCCGTTCGTCATCTTCGTTGAATGAAGCTTGTAAATATTCTGGACTCAGATCCGTCTGCTTAGATGTTAATCTGTATATACTTTCAATCAGCAACATATTTGTTAAATTAGGTCCAGATTTGTGGCAGAAAATGATGTTCATGTAAAATAGCAAATTACTTACATTCTTATATTATGTTGTTCACGCCACTCTTCCTAATTTCAAGGCTGTGATACTTTTACTTTGAATTCTTGGCATAATAAATATCGGCGCTCTGTCCTAATGCTTATAATGCGTTTGTATTTAAAGGCATTTTGATCAATGAATCTGCATGTAAATAAGGTTGTGGCAATTCCAAAATGGGCGTGGAAAAAAGTTTGCTGCCACGCTCATTTGCGACTGTCAGATTTATCCCTGGATCCGCCCTTGTGTAGTATGTTAATGATAAGCCTTTGAGGCTTGAATGTTCGATTTTGTAGTCTTACATATTTAAGTTCTTGAAAATCGCCTTGAAAACTTGCGACATTGCGCTAAAATCATACTTAAAAGCTTTTTTCGTCTGACACTCTTCAGAGTATCAAACGTCAGAGAGAAAAGTATATGATATATATATGGCAACCTATTTATGCGAAAGTGTATCAAAACTAGCCAATTGTAAACAAGAAAGGAAATGAAGAAAGAGAAAATGAAGAAACAAAACATTATTGGAAGAGTCCTTGCAAAGCGAAAACGACTGCCAAAACATGTGATTCTGCCATAGGCCAACATTTACTAGGAAATTCAGAATTCCACAGCGTCCCAATTGCCGTCACTTAAGGTTCCTATGCTTATCACAGAATGCCACAAACTGTGCAATGAATTCCATAAACATGAGAAAGGTCTTCCTGAGATGCCTCAAGAATGTTGAATTGGAGGTCAGTTTCTGGAGTAAAGCAAAGCTAGACTTCTGCAAGGCCTAGCTTTTGGATTTTGAGAAGGGTTACCGAGATGGAAAGAATCTAGGAGCAAGTTCAGGTTAATTATCACGGAACGTCGGTTGCTACTATTAAAAAAGTGCTGCTTCCAGGGAAGCAATGGACCAAAATTCGTGCCTGTTCACCTATACCTCGACGGCAGCCAGCGGCGTTGCCAGGATTATAAAAGTGGGGAGCATCTAAAAAGAAAAGTTTTAGCCCACCCCCTTTACTTTGCGTCTGGATAGCATCTACCAATCTCATGGTTGCCATCGGTAATATGAAAATGTTAATTATTTAAGACATTTTTTTACAAATTAAAAACAGTTTTGAAGAGATATCTTTTATATTTGAGTAGAGGGCGTCTGCTGCTTCCATATTTATCAGTGCATCAATAAAAAATTTGATTTCTCAGTTACGATCTCATATATACCTTTAGTATTACAGGGGCGCACTTCAGTTCACTATGTTGGTAGACGGAACTAAATCATTTTCTATAAAACGACACTTTTTCCACGAAGATTTTTCCAACGAAGAAATTTGTCTGCCTGAGTCAAACATTTTCCAATTGATTTCCGCAAGGGCGCATTAAAACACTCTCAAATACATCATAAGAACATTGGATACATTTCTGAAAGCATGGTGAACATAAAAACTCAAATATCTACATTAATGCCTTGTATTATCAAACTGAGAAGTGAAAATGAACAAATTTACAATATTGCAGTCTACATTTTCTAAATTTTATGACAAACTGATTGAAAAGCTTATCCAACTCTGCAGAAAAGTCACTTTTGCTACCTATGGGCAGCAAACTCTCAAGGCAGTCCTCATCCAACATAGCACACAAGTAAATGTTTATTAATTTTGTCTTAATGGTACCTTTTGCTGCTGGTCACAGGTATGGATGTAACAATCTGAATAACGCGAAAAAGTGGAAAGGTTGGCAAGGTCACCTTTGGAAACTTTTTAAAGGATCAGTGGCAGGTTTCGAGTTTTGAATTTATTTTCTTTCCTCTATCTCCTGCTGCAAACGTTTAAAAGAGTATTCACTCCTGACTTATTCCTGAATGTTGTAGTTGCTGCATGTTTCATTATCTATGCAACATTCACTTCATTCCATTTAGAAGGGCTAAGTACAGAAAGCCGGATCATCACTTCACAGGCCTCTTGTGAAAATCTTTTCTGCAATTTATTTTGCAGAAGATCCAACAGAGTATAGTAGAAACTATGGCAAAATGAAACTTGTTGTGATCTGTTATGAACGTCTAGAACCTTTTAGAACGTGTTATGTATATTTAGAACCTTCTAGAAACCTTCCCTGTGCTGCATGAACAATACTGATACAATATTTAAATGAAACTTCTAGAAAGTTTTACTTGATTCTATCTTGTTCTAAAAGCTTCTAGAATTATCTACTGTATTCTATAGCATTCTATATTGTTGTAGAGGGTTCTACTGGCTTTAGATGGACCTCTCAAACCTATAAAAGTGGTTGCTTTCCAGGAATTTTTATACCTTGGTTTAAGATGAATATAATTATACTTTGATGGAAAATAGGTTCAGAGAAATATCTCAGGCTGTAAACAGATTTCTTTTTTGAGGATATACTACTGGAATTTGTATTTCACAGCCTAGTTTTTAAAGTTCTCCATCTAACTCATATATACTTTCCACTCGCCATTAGGAAAATTTTTTAACCCTGAATATATTTTTTGGACTAGAGTGTTAAAAATACGACATGATCCCCCAGTAAAAAATTTCTGCACAAATTTTTAAGCTGGCATCTAGTAAAGTTTGGTCATCAGCAAAGCAATATGGCAACGTTCGGCATCTTTTATCTAGCAAGTGAAAACATCAAGGATTCCAAACTCCATTGCCATCTGCACAAACATGGAAAGCTTCTGTTTGGTACTAAACGAAGAAATTCGTCTGTCAAGGGTGACGACTGAGTGTATGGCTGATTTCATATCCATTTCTTCTCTTTGTAGATATTCTGTTGCCTTTCTAGAGAAATCAAATTATCTGTTTACAATCAATACTTTCAGCATAAATTCCATGTTACCGATATACATCGAAGCCCCTCACAAGCCTTGTCGCTAGACTTCAACTCTTACAGTGTGAGTCAAACGAAGTTTCCTTAAGTATCACTAGAATGCAACTGAGATATCTCTTTTTTGCAATTTATGAATTTAGAAAGTTTATTATGAGTTCCATGCAGAACTTACTGTACTACTTACTTCGGCAAGAGGAAATCCTCCATTCTCTGTTGGCATCACACAGCATTCCCTGGCATTGTAACATAATTACCCAACATATTGTGCTATGATCATTGTCATCTTTGAATCACGAAAAGAGAATCCTGTTGTAGCTGCAAAAAGGTTTGCTCGCTGGGGGTTACTTCTGAGTCAATTCGGCTGCAAGACTGAATAATGCAGGACTGCCGAGCTCTCATGCCGATGCCCTGAACCACCTACCAACTTCCAAGAGCTGCTCCATTTGACAAAAGGAAATCAGATGGCACCAAGATGGTTTGGGCAAATAGAGACGTCGGCAACAGAGTAACATTAGCCGACGTCAACTTTCTAATGCATGAATCATCAAAGGATCAGTCACTTCATCACTCCTTAATTGAAGTATTCATGCACTTCCAGCAGTTGTGACACAACCAGGAAAAACTTGACTTGAAAATTACTATCAACATATTGTGTGTAGGTAATAATTGAAATGACATTGAATACCTGAAGGAGTTCTCACCACCGTAAAGAGTTCTTTTCTCAGAAATGGTAACTTTCGTCAATTTGCTTCTTCTTGTACCTGCATGTGGATGCAAAAACATTGCTTGTATTTCAAAGTTTTACTCTTAGACAAACCAATTGCAGCTACAGGAAACGAGAGAACAATTGAAATATTTCCAGTCGTTGTTGATAAATCATTCTCAGCTTTCCAACATTGTATCCATCGGACATCCAGGACACTTTTCTTCCCAAATTAACACAGCTCAGCCATGATTGCACCCGAAGAGCAGCTAGTGAATTAATGGAAGGACACCTTCATGATTAAAGACTACTTACCTTGTAAATTATTGCAATTTTTGCAACTTAATAAAACTGACAGTGGACAAGAACAGAGAGGAGCGCAATGCCCATCTCAAAGTACAAGCATAGAAGTAAAGTGTACTGAATTTCATTGCCTCGACGTAAGTATTTGCTATCTGAAAAGTTCGAAAACTTATACTGCAATGATAACGCAAATAACATCATTAACAGTTACAGTTCACTTACCGTAAAAGCTCTATTAAGCCCTCCCTCTGCAACCTCGAAAATTAGATAAGCCCCCCGGGGGCTTAATAGAACTTTTACGGTAATTGTTTCTTTACTTACAGGAGGAATCGAGTTGATTGCAGAGCTCTGTGGCTGAGTTTCAGGGCCCCTGGGGGCCTTAATCCGTGCCTGATTACTACGCCATGATTTTAAACACATACAACGAAGAATAAGATCATCTTAGTCTTTATGACATAATGACGTTTACTGGGAAGGAAAATCACGTGTAAATACACTTGGTATATTAAGTAGCAACAGGGCCGCCGTGAGCTAGGACAGGCCCTGAGGCACCTAATAAAAACGGGGTCCCTTTTAAACATTTTTTAATTTTCAAACAAGATATTGGGCCTAAGTGGAATAAAGTCAACTGTGCTAAAGCTTTTGAAAGCAAACAGTAGGTAATTACAACATAACTTTAAGTCTTCACTTTGATATCATTACAAAATATAACAGAATAAAACAGCTTCAATTTCTTACGGGGCCCTCGGTGGAACTGAGTGGCAAAGCTATCCAAAAGTAGTTTCATTGTTAGGTAGGTGTCCTTAGCAACACAGAACTATTCTTATATTTTCTATTTTGAAAAATGGCATTAAATTTTGTTCCACGTGCCCTTTTTTGCTGATCCCCCTGCACGTATCCCATTTTTAATGTGTGAGATCTTCCAATGGCCATGTTCATTCAAGAACATTTGATCCGCAAAAAGTTTCTGATGCTGCTTGTTTATGAAAGTCTCTTAGTGGCCAAACACAATCAAAACTCTGCGGCTATTGTTGCTTTTTAATAGTTCTTATTATCTATCGGCAAGTCCCAATTGCAACCCCTGTATTTACCGGTTCACAAAATTGTTGTGCTGTGGGGCTAGTATATACCTATAAAGTAAATAAGATTGTAACTTTACTGCCCTCTATATTGAAGAAGAAAACGATCCATTCGCGAATCTTAGACCTACATGGCCTTGGCCATGCGACAGAATGAGGAATAATTATGACACAGGTTGTATATATGGAGAAATCGACTTACGTTTTTGCTTGGATGCGAGTGCTACTTTTTGGTGGTTGTTATTGGAGATTTGAGATATTGTTGAAATGTCAACTCCGAGATCAAGTCATCTTTTACATTGACGCTCGTTTTATTTTTTAATAAGATAGCGGTTTGAACAATTTTGTTGGCATTTACTATGCCCAAATAAGCAGCCAAACAGGAATATTTCGAGGACAATCTCAGCTGGATGCTCACATATTTTGACTTTTAATGAAGGGCCTACCTTCTTTGACACAAATATTCTAAATTTCTCGATAACAACAACAAATAAGCAGCAGAATTGACACCATAACCAAGTGAATTGAAAGCAACATCTACACAAGATCAAGTGGAAAACCTTGCTAGTAACAAATTCAGGTGATCAACGCTTAACGCGTTTTAGCATTTCCAGTTTAAGCGCTATTTTGGATTTCTTTCAACAGGTCCTTTTAAGACTATGCGTTGTATTAATGAGATACCTGTAAATCAACATACTCTTCAATTGGCTTGCATATTTTTGAAGCTGCTCTTCCTGCGTTCATTCAGTGCCATCAACTGTGTAGATGGACTAGATGTTCATGGGATTATCTGTAAACCACAGTGTGCACTAGACAGGACAGCAACAAGTCTCGATAACTAATGTCAATGACAATGTCAATCTTCCTAAGTAACATGTACTTTAGATTTCCGTAAGTTTTTACCGCCAGACATTTTATAGTCCAAGCCGCAGCCACTTTTAGTTCCTGGTCATTACTTCGTCACGTTTTGTAGTCTTCAGCTCTATATATGCACACATTCCCAACTACGTTTAAGTTATATCTGTAGTGATCTTATAGTTTGTATATATGTCAGAACAAGTTGTATCTTACTTGCTTTTCCGTCTTTGACAGACAACGTTCTGCAACAACTGCTTTCGGGCACCATGTATGAGTTAGTCACTGAAATCTTGCTGGCAAACAATGTCACATTGAAATGATTTGTAATCTCCCATTGACACTCTCGGTTGTCAGGCCCGACATAGGTACGAAATGATATAGTTTTGGCCTTACGTTTAAACTCAAACGGAAACATCTGGTATACAACGAAAACGATTATGACAACGGTACAAAATGAAAACGATATCATTTCGTACCATTTTCACTTCATACCGGCATAGTGCAAACGGCACTCAGTATGACCTGAAAACGTGCTGTTTTTGACGTGCAGAGGGGTGCTGTAACCGATTATAAATGGGTATTTCGAACCAAGTTGGAACTAATTGTTGATCTGGGGTCAAATGTCAAGAATTTAAAAAGCAAAATTTACAGTGGCGGCGCCACGGGGGGAACGGCGACTGGGGGACATGTCCCCCCACTTTCTGTCAGCATGGAGTTTCTAATTAGTACAAATTAAGGCATGGTTTCCAAATGACAGGAAAACAGTATTTGGTCAGTAAAAATACGTATAATGTTCGCTATAATCAAGTGAATAGATAAAAGCCTTTCTATTGACTATGATGTAAAAAGGTGGTTCGTATGTGCGGTCTTTTTAACTGTATCGTAAAGTATTTTATAATTGCTGAACTATCTATTTAGTAGTGTCAATGTTTTATTAAAAAAGAATAAGAAATGATTTGATTTTTTAAACTAAAACTATCCTTTCTGATTGCAAAATAAGGCTTGGCCTTTTTAAGTAGGGGTGGTCCAAATAAATGGGGAATAGTCCAAAAAGAGCATGGTGCAAAATAGGGCATGGTCCAAAAATTTTTTTCTTTGTCCCGGACCACCTTGTCCCTCCCACTTTGTGGTGGCTGGTGCTAAAAGTTTAGAATGGAAGGGCATTTGCGATCGGAGTATTTTATCAACACCCTATCTAATCCACTTCGCAATGATCGAAGGAGTACTTAGGGACACGTAAGGAAAATGCCGTAGTACAATACGACTTCAATTCAGGTTGCAGTTTTCTCTGTTAATACTCTCCTGGTACAAAGTTACACACTGCAATTTTAAAGAGTGCTGCTACAGACGAAGTATCCAGTGCAGCTTTGCTCTAAAACCCAAATATGTTCCACATAGTTCATTAAAAATGGGACAAAAAATGTCAAAAACGAAATCTCCTGAGTGCAATATTTCTGTAAATATGACAAATGTGTAACCTCATTATAGGATATGTTCATGATATAGCACTGTTATGTGGAGATAACATTTTCATGTTCACAGGGAACCGATCTTTGCCTGAGATAATTTATTATGCTGCACATTGATTCTTAACAAATTTGCAATCACACTTCCTTCTTACTATAATGTCTTGCTATCAACTATTTAATAGAGTTTTTACAATGTCCATATCAGTGTAATGCCTAAATATCCCATAGGACTTTATGGAATCACACACCTAAATATAACAAATGCATAACATTGCAAGCACTACCACAAAATCCACGAGAACTGTACACAATAAAAACAAACATTTCATTGCAAACATGTATTAAAAGCCACAGTGTACATAGAAAAGACATTTGTTACACAAACTCTCACTGCTTCATAACAGGAAATGCAGGAAGAAGGGTAAAACATGGTACTATTACAGGTAAACAAAGCTGTGCAATTACATAAAAATGAAGAATACAAGTGTTGGTATACAAAATACAAGTTAGTCCATGTTTATTTTTGGTAAGAACAATATGAGCACAACAAACCTTCCCAAGGTTAACGTTTAACAATTTGTACTACTTACAGATAGCAATAGTACCAACTGCATTTCAGTGGCCTCATACATTACACAACCTGTCTACAAATTACACATTTGTATACACTTGCCTACCATAGTTATGTCATGGTAAATAAACACTATCAAAAGCACTGCCTTCGATACTGATGATAGTTGCACAATATGCAAACATTCACAATAACCTATATCTAGTGTTTATCATAACAGCCCTTCAACACACATACCAGCAAAGACTCAAATTTGACTAGCACACAAGTTGAACTACTCTTTGACATCTTCAAGATATCTTAACAACAGTACTACTAATGTACTAAACTTGTTAACAACATATAATGTATACCTAGCTCAACTTAATTACACCTTAAAGAGCATTACACAAATATTATTGAATATGAAATCAAGCAAGAGGTACAATTTTTCGAAAAGGTAAAATGACAAATGTAATATCCCATAACCATGCCATGTGCAATTAACTATGTATGAGCTCTATGCAAAACATAAAATGTGTATTTCACTGGAATCAACACGTACAAATTTTAGTTCACTTGATAGTATACATTATCACATGTTTCCTTACATTCCTTTCCCAATCTGTTTAAATACCCACTAGTTTTCACTTATCACAGTTCTCTATTTCAATTTCTGCACATCCATTTTCCATTCTACGGCAAACCTTGTCAAGTGGATATCACAGACATTAACAATATCACCATCCCCTCGATTCCTTATAATTAAAGATCACTCTTTTGTAGCACAACAAAAACTTTGGTCTACAAAACAATAAATCCAGCTTAACTATTACAAACAGCTACCTACTTTAAACACGAAACAAATTGATGAAAATTGAGTCAAATAGATGTTTGTGTAGAACTGTTCCTTTTATTTACAAAATGCAGTTCAAGAAAATTCATGAACTATTGACACTATGTACATGATACAAATACATCATCAAAATGATCAGTCATAACAATGATGTCCCTAAGCAAGTCAAAATTTCTGTATTTACTGCGTTTTAAAACACAAATGGTAACTTCTTTAGAAAACTGAATACGTAACCCATGGGCAGCCCCTCTCACTTCTGCCAGTAATCTTTGCGATGAGACTTAAAAAAAATATCATTTGACATTCATCAAATTCTTATTGTTTTGATGAATATCAAATGGATACCTGTTGTCTTGGTTTTAGCACAACGTTGATGATTTTTCAGGTCTAGTACCACTAATGATTCTGCATAAATACTAGTTGAAAATCAACATAACATCGTGAAAGTACGGATCAGCTTGCACATCTTAATTACTAGATGTGTCATCTACCTTAGAATACCATTAAAGAAATATGATAATGGATGCATACCATAATATGCAATCAGAGGCAAAATGTGTCAGATATCTATGCTTTGATGATGCCATACTACCGCTGGAAGTGAAACAATAAGGATGAACTGTATCAAGTATTGAATGTAGAGTACAATTAACAAAACATACTTCTTCTGCATTTTTAAATGTGTTCACTTCCAACATCATTGGTATTGAAACACAATTAGTGATTCCCATATCAAGCTTTCTATCCACAAAATGCTTTACATACCTATATAATTACTTCAAACAATATTCTACAAATAATCCAAATATACTGCATGATTAAAGCTAGAGGAGGACTGCAGCTGCGACAAAATAGTTTGCATGGAAAATGTTGAGCTTTGACGTTGGCAAGCATTTTGCTTGATGATGAACAAAAAACAAAGCAACAAATGATCTGAGAGTCAGGACAACTGAAAGGGAAAAGAAGAAGATGAAGGCATGCTAGCTTAAAAGTAAGTTAAAAGAATCCTTCCAACCACTGTAACTGGAACAAATGAATGTTAAACTTAATGACATTACTGGTGATGCGCACATAAATGTATAAAAAACAAGCTGTTTATTTGTTCCTGCCAAAAATAAACTACCCTACATGGTATCAAGATAACTTGATGACTGCATTGTTCAGTTATCCTGTAGCACCACACACATTTATGTCCTGGTTGATAATAAATACACAATCTTTAATTTCCAAACTGAAGTCTAGTTTACATCACTCTTATTTACATTGCATATTTACAAACACTAGTAAAAGAAAGAGTACTCATGTATTTAAAATGCACAAGGCCTCTTAAGTCTGAGAGACATGTTAAATGTATTTGTGGGACTTACAACATTCATATTTATTTACACAGATGGCTAATGCATTTGTAAAAGGTGAACTAATTGTTTTCAGTTTTGTATGTCCCTGAATTTGTTCTCTGTCTATTGCTACTATGATTGGGAACTAGATATACTGATCCATCCGAGGTATACTGCAGGGAAAATTCCTGTCGAGAATAAGGCAATCCATTTTCATCCCTCAAACTGTCAAAGATATAGTCATACAACCAGTCAGTTTTACCTTTTATCTGTGAGATACTCATCTCGAGTTGTCTTTGTTCTGCTACAAGAGCATCTCTTTCCTGTTCAGCCTGTAATATCTCGTCTTCTAACCCATCAATGGCATCAATTTTACGCTTCCTGCAATTCCTAGCAGCAATTTTGTTCTTCCCTTTACGCCTTAGATCCTTTGCAATTAAAGCCTGTTCAGGAGACATTCCTTCAACAAGTGATGTGAATTTATCAACAGGCATGTGGATAAGATCATGCTCAGTGTATGGTAAATTCACTTTGGTCTTTGGTCGTGCTCCCTTGCCTTTATATAAATTCTTCTCACTGCCAGTGTTGACCACTGTCTTACTTTTCTCAAAACTGGAAAAGAAACCCTTTTTTTCTTTAAGAATACCCTCCTCGTTGTCAGTTGATGTGCATGATTCAGAATATGTCGGATGCCTTCCAATCGGAAGAAACTTTGCATATTTACTATCATCTACCTCCCCAAATGTTGGTGAGCTCTCAGCAATTGGATGCAGTTTGTCTGAAGACACGAAACAAAGAAGACTCTGTTGTTAAAAAGAAATTATAAAGGCAAGTAAATGTATGTCACAAGCTACTGTTAACTCACAATCGGTATAAACTTCAAAACGCAAAACGAGAGAAATTGAACACAAGACCCTTCTTCAAACGAGGTCAAAGTAGGAATGCAAGTATCCTTGGTGGATGATTGCCAGCATGTTTCGATTTTTATTCTGTAGTGCAAACAAACTTTTTTGCTGCTTTTATCAGGGAAGTGAATTTAAAATACATACCCCCAAACAGCCACAAATCTGATGCGGTTGCAGAATGTGGAAGGCCTCACTATTCGCTTGGGTTTTATATTATCGCAGGAGGCGGAAACAGCCTTTCCCACAGAGATATTTCACAATGCTGTCTACAGAGCCAAATTTCCTCCCCGTCATAAACCAGCGTTATGTCATGTGATATTAAAGTGTAAATACGTTACGAAATAAGGTTCGACTCAGAAGCACTGTGCTTCCAGCGCACTCTAGGAAAAAATGATAGCACCGTCAAATGCATGATCCCTTATCATTTAGCCTAAGTATTCAGCAAATACCAGTATCTGTTAGTCCTTCATCTCCATCAAAGCGAACATAATAGCCTTCGATCAGTATTCAATTGGAGGTCGATACTCAAACAATGCTAAGGAATTTTCTCTGTTTGCTACCTCGTGTACATTACCATAAAAATAGGGTACTCGGCATAGGTTGCTGGTTGGCAAAACAAGTTAGACATTCAGTCTTAACAGCTGCATTAGAAGCAATAACAAGGTCAGAGGGCACGTTGGCTGTTATGCTACTTAATAATTGATCAAGGATAACAGTATTAGCCGAATCAGCTCTCTTGCAGATCTAGAAAGAGAAAATGGACATTTTTCGTTGCTACAACATATGTGGCTGACAAACTCTTTTCCCTTTCAATGTTCATATCCTACTTACACTTGATGCTGCATTAGACAAAGTAGAGTTACAAATTATGCAAATGCAGCTGCACTGAACAAACATGAAGGGTGATAAATATCATAGCAAAATATCCAAAGATTCCAACAATTTATATAATCACGATCCCCGAAACATACCGCAAAATGCGGATCAAAACCTACCATCTTGATGGGCACCAGCCAGATCGGGAAACCCAAGTCCAAGTGCAGGAATTGGGCTTTTCTCCTCCGCATCACCTCTCAACACTTGTGGACCATTATCTTTTGAATGAAATCTGTTGAATGTTGACAACGTCTCGGCGAGATCGTCAGGAAAATCTTCCTCCCCAGACGATGCCCCTGAGAGGCCAAAATCTAACAAGAAAGGATCATACTCTCCACTGCTGTTACTTCTTCCAGGGCTATAAAAATTAACGTTTTGCAGTGACGGTGACTTCCCAGCATCGCTCAAAAGATCATCACTGTATTTTTCAGGCAGTGGGTCAATCCTTTTAAATCCAAGACCATTGGCCAATGTTGGAATATCATGCTTCTCTATAAAGCCAGCATCCTCTCCGAAGTTAAAGGACTCGTGTTCTGGAATTTGAACAAGATCAGATATATCCAAATCTTCGAAATCATTGGACGATGGCGTGAAACCAGTAGCACCACAGCTACTGATACTACCATCTATTGATGAGAAGTCAAAGTGTTCATTGCCTGGCACTTGTGGACTTCCAGGCCTGAATATCGACTCGACAACTGAAGGCGGGGACGGGCTTGACAGAAACGGTGAGTTGGAACCAGAACTTGATGCATAGCCAAAATCATCAAAGGATGGTCTACTTGCAACTGGGTAATTGGGAAAGCGATTCTCTTCGAGCGGCCACGCTGTGAAACTGCCATTGGATTGTAAATCCCCTCGACTACAAGCATCATCAAGACTCAGTAATTGCTGAAGTAGGCTTTGCTCCTTAGCTGTTACAAGTCGTCGATGTCCAAGAAAACTGTAATCATACTGCTGCTCGACAGGGCGATGTATTCCCATTTGATGTCCTAGCAATTGGTCAGGAGAGTATAACTGGTTCGTCAACCCTTGCTGACTGGCATCGTGTTTTGTCATCCATTCCGCCACAGATAATGCAACTGCAATCTGCAGTAGGCCTTCGAAAAACTTGAACTTCATACTCTTCGGTTGTCGCAATGTTCTTACCTCTACTAGTTAGTCTCGATATACTTGATACGAAAGACACTATGTTAACTGCTGCCTTCCAACTACACGTATTCTTAAGAGAGTGTTCTAGAATCACATTTATGAAGCAGCTTTACTATTTTTTGAAGATGACGTAATTGTTTTCTAACATCTATATTAAACCAATCAACATACAGGACGCCATTGGCCTTTGATAAGTCAACCAATCAGCGTGAACGTAAAGGAAATTTCGGATGCTATATGAACCAATGATCCTACAGCACAGATATGTTGTTGATGTTTCCATTGTCACTTGAAAAATAAAGGGTTCCAACAGGCTTGTGATGTTCCATTGGCAAATATCAAACTGGAAGGACAGCAGAATGTTTAATGAGAATATTTACAAACTGCTAGAAATTTTAGCACGATTAAACTAAAGAACAGTTGCGTGTCTTTAAACGTCTGAATATGGTAAAGGTCACGTAAAATCGGGAATGTAATAAAATACTATCCGCGTAAATTACGCTCTGCCCAGTTGCAAAATCACTCATGATTTAGACTGAGGCGCATAGCTTTTACCTTGGTGACACATTGGCACATTCAAATGCACTCCTGTTCTAACTGGTGTAGATACACTACAGCCACTGCAGCTGTTGCTACTACTGCTGCTATTGCTACTCCTCATACAGTAGTACCACTTGATCTCAAAAATTCATTCTGGGGAGCCTCACTGCGGCTTGATTGAAGAAATTTTAATATATCATATTACCGCTCACAAAGAATGTCCTATTCGGAGGTTATATACTGGCTACTTTTCATCTGTTATTCCCACAAACGTTTCTACATTTATTCCTGTACAACTTGGTGTTTTACAAGGTGACTGTTTAAGTCCACCTTTCTTCAACTTGTGCTTCAACGTATTCACACAACATATTAGCATATTAACTACGAGGAATTTTTCCAGTTACTGATGATGCTTCCTCTTTAATCCCAGTTTAAATTGTTCCAGTTTGCTGAGGATAGATCAGTCGTAGGCAGCGGCGGACTGGCTAAAATTATCTGCCCGGGCAAAGGTTGACCAAACCGGCCCACAAGTTGTAGAAACGTAAATGAGTGGGCAGAAATACTCAGAAATGCAACTTCTTAATCCACAGTTTCAATATTCTTGTATATAAATGTTTCCTACCCGTGACACCACAACGCGACACACAAAATTGGCGAGTGGCCACTTAGTGGACAAATGTGTGATATTTGATACTCTGCTATCACAAGATCTCTTTAATTTCATCCAGAGCTTTTTCAAACTAAGTAGCCAATTTCAAGTACAATAGAGAGAAAACCATTTTGCTACTAGAGTCTCCATATTCACTTTGTAGTGACGCGATCATCAAATCATGACCTCAAATTCACCTCTGAGAAACAACGTCCCTGTAGCTCAGTTGTCAGAGCATCTGTCCGGTAAGCAGAAGGTCGCGGATTCGGCTCCCGCCCTGGAAGTACGATTTGTTTCTCAGAAAAGCAACAAACTAAACACTCATTCTATAGCACTTGAATTGTTATAACTGCAGGGTCACGAATTAGTCACAACTTTGAGACTTGTATGTAAAGATATAATGTCAAATATTGGTCATCTTTCCTTACATCCCAAAAATAACTAAATGCTTTATCATCTCTATCTGCATGTTAAAATCTCTATTACTCGGGACAAAATTGACTCAGTCTGCTCTCTCTTGTGAGTATTGAAAATGTAATTGTACTATATTGAGCTTCAATAACTTCATCAAAAATGGTGTGAATAAAATAATTTGTAATAACAGTTTACTTATTCCTTTTTACTTGCAGTAGTAATCAGCTTAATTGGAAGCCCCTCTGGTTAAGCTATAACCAGGAGGCCATACCTGATACGACAGTAACGTAAAGTTCCAGAGATGGCAGCGGTCCTGCAAGCATCATTTGATGATGTAAAATGAAGTTCGTGAACGGAGTGACGCAAATTGTCATCACACTTTTCGCAGCCGGATTCTACCCACTGCAAGGAATCTGAAGCTACGCAATAACAATAAGAACTACCACTACTACTACTACTACTACTACTACTACTACTACTACTATTACTATTACTACTACTACTATTACTACTACTACTACTACTACTACTACTACTACTACTACAACAACTACTACTATTACTACCGCTACTATTACAACTACCACTACTACTACTATTACTACTACTACTACTACTACCGCTGCTAAAACTACTGCTCCTAAAACTACTTATACTAAAACGGCTACTATTGAAACTATACTACTAAAGCTACCCTTACTACTACTACTAATACTACTACTACTACTGTTACTACTACTACTACTACTGTTACTGTTACCACTACTGCTACTGCTGCTACTACTATTACTACTACTGCTACTACAACTACTACAACTACTACTATTACTATTACTATCACTGGTGATGCTGATGCTACTACTACTACTGTTGCTACTACTGCTGCTGCTACTACTGCTGTTGCTACAACTACTACTACTACTATTACGACTATTACGACTATTACTGTTACTATCACTGCTACTGCTGATGCTGATGCTACTGCTACTATTACTACTACTAGCGCAATTTTTACTTTCCCTTTCGGTCTCTCTTCTGTAAAGAGTAGCAAAGTTTAAACGTTTTAGTACCTGTGCGTGTATATCGTGAGCTTGAATTGTAGAGTAACTATACCGCAAAATGCTCTTGGTTAGGAGTCCCATGAAATTAGTCAACATTTTGAAGGGAAGCTCTTATATAAAGATTCTGCGTTAACCCGTTTATGTGTCACTTTTCGCGTAACTACATTCTGCAGTTAAGGAAACGTTTCTGCTTAAATCTGCTTGAAGTTAAGGATAATGATGGAGTGATATTGCATCTCTAAACAGCTCTAGTATGATCTGTGCCCGTCCGTCTGGGATATTTTTAGCAAGTCAAACAACGTAATTTTCCTTTACTTTCGTTGAAGTTTTCAGTAAAGCAGAACGAACGCCAGTTACCAGTGAGATACTACGCTTGTCATTGTCAATTGCCGCCCTCCGAACAAACATTTTTTCCGTGTTATCCTACACGCTCTTTCTAATTTCTGTTTTCATTTAGCATTTAAAAAAGGCTTGTTTGTCAGCGATTCCTTTTTAGTAGCCAGTTGCGATGGATTGGTTCGTTTTCCGTGTGGTAGAGTTGAATCTATGTGTTCTTTTGTAGCATTTACCAGTCATACAATGTTACTTCTTTTGTGTTCGTAGGGAGACCATGTTACAAGCGCTCCGTGGAATAACCTTGACAGCTGGAAAGAAAATGAGTGAAGCAGTACAAAAAAGCCTTTCAGAGTGCCTGACAGGGTTGCTTGGTTCGCCTGAGGTGTGTTGTGCTTCTGTATTGTGAGTCAGTGCGGTTTGTCGCGTTTCAGTATTTAATTGCTATTATTCACGAAAAGCATACTTATGAACATCACCTTATAGGGATTTAAGATGTCTATGACAGACAGCCTCCGAGTCTCATCTGGAATGAATACTAAGTTAAATTGGTAATCCACGACTAATCTGGGTGGAGTGATAATTGCGCGCACGAAACGAGATAAACAAAATTGGTGAAGGATTTATTTCATGTATTTTTTAATTTAAGTAGCGTTTTCAATTATTATTTTGAAGATATGATATCGATGGTTATGGTGTCGGTGTGTAAAAGAGTTCGTGCCACGAAACTCAAGAGTGAAAATAACCGATCGAAAGCATTAAATATCGGCATCTGTTGATTTTAATCTCAAGACAACACTCTCTTCCCGTTTGGTGCCTCCTTGTTAAAACCTGACAACCGCAATGTTTATAGAAAAAGCTTAGAACATTGAATGGAACTGCGAATTATGACACTGAAATGATTGGGTCTTTGTCCATCTGGGCATTCATCTTCAAAGTGTCTGCATTTCTCGCATGATTTGTATTACTAAGATACCTCTCGTTTCGTGCTTCGCATAGTGGAACCTGTCACGATTTTGTATCTGCCCAATTGCGCTCACGAAACGTATTTTTGATGGCATTATGTTTCAAACAAAGCATTGCGCCGTTCTTATACCTTTAATTTAGAACCCAAAGTGGCACACCTTGTGAGTTAGCGGGACAGATGCGATATTACACCCTGATATAACAAAAGTGTGTTATTTGCTCAAAAGATGAAGCTTTCACTCTCTTAGATTGTTCATAGCCTTCTTATTAGGACACTGCTTTCGAATACCACCCATGAGAGATTTTGAATTTAAATTAAATGTTGTCATGAAACGACACTTTAGCATGGTTGTGATTAAGGGTCAACTATATCACTGCGTACTGTTACCACGTGGCATCTTTAGCGCTTTTCTATCGAAGAAGTTAGGCGTAGATTTGTTATTGAACAATGCAACGTATGGTAAGAATGTAACTCACTCGTTTCTCTTTGTGTTGCACGTGATATTGTTTATGTATCAAGTATCCTTTCTTTGTTAATCTTCTACAGTTGAATAATACTTAACCCCATTCACTTTGCATCATATCACTAATTGTAATTAGAATAGATTTCGAAGCACGTTCTGCTTTTGTACTTGTAAAAGCACGCACAAATTACTTCGTTTAATAAGCGCTATGTACATTGAAAAGGGGCAGACCTAATGGGACATCGCCCGCGTGCATCTTGTTGCCCTTGTTTGAGCGTTTTAGTACATGCCCTAATGCTGATTAGGGAATAAGCTGACACGCGGGCATTGAGCTAGACCAATAACGATACGCACACTCCATTATTCAACCAAACAACCCCGTTATCGTCGTGTTTTCTTAACATTTAAGCCGATATAACGTAAAACAAGGCAAAAAGTTCAAGAATTTAGTTTCGATGAACCGTTGGTTAGTCATGATGGTTGTACTGTTTTCGTTTCGTGCCTTCTTACTTTACTTAGCTTTTATTAGTTGTAAGTAAAAGTTTTATTTAGAACATTTAAAATGTTCACGAAATGTATGTCTGCGTTGTAGTAATCAGCAGCAAGGCATTTGCTAAAAAGCAGGTACATGGACAGTAAAATGGATGTCCCCAGTTTCGGCCTGACCCACGTAAAAGAGTCTTTTATATTGTATGCAGGGATGAATGGGCATGTTTTCTGTTTGTCGTGTTCAATGACGTGTGTTCTCTGTAAAATAGTTTCTACCTCCTTTAGCCCCAGATACCACCTTGGTCTTTGGAAACTCTTCAAACCGACTTTAAATGAATCTACTGAATCAGTGGCATATGCGTCAAGTGTGTTCCATGCAAGCCGGTGATTCGAAAAACCAACTGTTTACCGTTTCGCCGAGCATTAATTTTAAGGTTAAATTTCTTAGGCTTTGCGTTATTGTGTCACGGAAGTGTTCAAACCATGAAAGCAAACTCGTAGCATGATCACGCGTTGAGTCCTATTGACAAAAACAGATACTATTGGCAGAAGCAGGTCACTGCGAGATACTCCGTCTGTTGATTCAAGTAAAGCAAGTGATTGCCGTTTCTTTAGTCGTGACGTAAAAACAAAAGTGTACCGGAGAACATCATTTACAAAAGCAGGCACAAGTTATGAATAGGAAAGAATGCTGGAATTTTCTCGTTTCATTTATAATTGTGATCCAGTGTTTTGTAGGCAGTCGGAAAAGCTCTTTTCTGATTGGGGCTTGCTGGTGTTACGATTTTGTATTGAATGATATTTTTTATCAACTGGTAATGTTCGTGTCGATAGCGAGGTAAAGAATAATATCAAGCGGTGCTAAGTGTAATATTTATTTGATGTATTTAACAAGTGAAAGTGTTTTTACAATGAATTTTGGGAGCAGACAAGTCTATATTTTTAGTTGTGAGATATGGACTCGTCCGCGTACAGTATTCTTAAGCCTGGTCAACAAGAGCAATTTTTCTGTAACACGTTTTCTATGACAAGTTTTCTTTGCTCGTGTGAGTGGAACAAATGAGGGAACTGTAACCCTTTTTCACATGATAAGTACACTTGTTTAAAAATTGACATGCCAGATTTGAACAAGTGTATTTGTCAAGGAAAAAATTGTGAATTGGCAAAATCGCTCGCGTAGGTGACTTGTCAAATACACTTAAAATTTTCACTCGTCACAAACCCCCCATCTCATCAGAGTTTTGTTTCACGACATTTCTTTCTTGTTAATCGAGCCATTTACTTAGGCGCGAAAACGAAAACACGTCTCAAGCGAAATAAGTCAAATCGAGGCCAATGTACTGGTGCCACTGGGTGAAGTCAACAATTTGTTTTCATCTACACAAGCAAGTATACTTGTTAAGAAGACTTCTCAAAAAAGGATTGTTTGTAATGATGAGGCTTTACTCTTGTCTTTTCTCCTTATTTTAGGACGCTGTGCGGGTGGCGTCAGGGAGTGCACTTGGGGCCCTGTTTACTGTTGTCTCAGATTCCGAAATGAAATCACTTATGGACGAGCAGATACTTGGCAAGTATTTTTTCATCCAACAGATAGAACCGTTTTATATTCACCATTTTGCTTTCATTCATTGTCTTATACACGTACGAACAGTGACCTAACCGAAAAGCTCATGGCTATTCTAACTGTTAAGACACCTGCTTTTCTTCCCAGTCTGATTTCTTGAGGGATGCATGTGACCAAAGGTCAATGCAGCTATTGCGGTAATGCTCCACTTATGAGTAATATATTTATATAATATATGTAAAGATAAATATAATGTATCTGGCGCTACGAAGGCGAAATACAAATAGAATCAAATTAATGAATTTCCTCTTACCCAACTTTGGGTTTGTGATACCAACAACTTCACCAAACTTTTGTCGGGATGGCACATTGATTTGAGTGTTAATTTTTGAGTCTAATGATTGTGAGTTCGATTCCAGTTGGCTACGTAGTGCAACTACTGTGGTAATAGTTCATTCTTGATATATACACACAAAACACACAAACATATATTTATTTATTTACTTATTTATTTATTTATTTATTTATTTATTTATTTATTATTTATTTATTTATTTATTTATTTATTTATTTATTTATTTATTTATTTATT
>JANTCA010015833.1:1606-25469 GCA_024741275.1 Chironex yamaguchii | reverse complement strand
GGGCAAAGTCGCGCACCCTCTTTGAAAATACTTGAGACTTGAAGATAGGATTGACTGAAAAGAAGACTACAGACTTTTTTCCAGTCTCTCTTTGCTTGAATACTTCGGATGGTGTCACTACCAACAAGTGGTCAATAAGGAACAAAAAACTCAATTATGATACAACTAGCAATCCTTATATACATTTGGTGCCTAAAATATATTGCAAAATATGATTATGGGATGTTTATAGTTAATTACAAGACATTATTTAAGATATTGAAATTCTATTTCACAGGGAGGATCTTGCTTATGCTTCGTTTATGTTTGACATCACAGGTTGATGCAACTTTTGGAATTTTGTTCACTGTGACCTACTGGGATCATTGAAAAGGCAAACATTACAAATCACACGTCTAAGTATTGCATTTATGACAATTCACATCAGGGATAACTTGATAATTGAGTTGTCTAAGGGTCTGTTGACATAATGGACATTCTCAGCCCAGCTTAGAGTGACAGAGCTAATCAATGTCCAAACTCGGCCTCCAACAGAATATCATCTTGAACTTTTTTCCTAGTCTCTTGTCCACTAGGCAGTCTTAGTTGCACAAATCTGATCTCACCATCGTCCCCAACGTGAAGCTTGGAGTTTTTTGCCATCTTCCATGCTGCTCTTGGTTTGGGCTGCCTGATCAGAACTACCTCCCCTATTTGGGGTGTTCGTTTTACTAGGCCTTGCTTGCTTTCAAAGAAACTTGAGTGGACCTGTCTTAAGTCTTGCAAATAATGAGTTTCCAAATTTTCCAAAAGTTGTCCACTTTTATCTGGGTCTTCTTAGAGAGCTCTCTAAGGTTCTTGGCAGTAGTTGGGATTGGATTGTAGTCTGTATCTTTTCCTTCTTCAGCAGTGGTTGGTGGGAGTCCAAGCTGAGAACCTGGGGCAATAAAATTGGCAGGACTTAGTCTGGTAGAGTCCTCAGGGTTGTCTCCAGCCATCGATAGCAAAGGACAATTATTCTGGATTCCTTCTATCAGGCAAATGAGTGTGTGAAGCTGGTCCTCAGTAGCTGTAGCTCGCCAAAGAGTATTTCTTATTGCCCTCTTTACACGTCCTATAAGTCTTTCATAAAATCCTCCAGCCCAGGGTAATCTTTCTGGTATATTCTTCCATTTGATTTCCTTCTCAGAGAAGAACTTGACAAGGCCGTCTGGTATATCTCTACTGGTTTGATGATCCCACATGTGCTCTAAGACTTTTGAAGCTTACTCAAACTGCAGTGCATTGTCAGTTAGAATTGTCACTGGAGTGGCCCATCTTGATATAAATCTCTGTACCGTGTATAGGGCTGCTTGTGCTGAACAATCTGGAATGATTTCAGGATGGATACCTCTCGTAGTGAAGCAGGTGAATAGTACAATCCACTTCTTTGTATAAGCTTGACTGGAACCAGGGGACTTCATGAAAAGAGGTCCTAGGTAGTCCACTCCAACATATTGGAATGCAACTATTCTTTCGACTTGGTCTGCAGGCAGACTGGCCATCTTTGGTGGCTTGAAAGGAGCTCCCTCTGTTTTTCGGCACTGAAGACATCTCTTTATCAACTTTTGAATTGCAGACATTCCGTGGGGTATCCATTAGTTATTCCTTACCTCTGCAAGGGTTGATCTTGATCCAAAGTCTTTGGTTCTTGAGTATTTACTTAAGCAGTTGGAAGTAGAGGCTCCTCCCAAGCTGATATTGTCCATGTAAACATTATTTCAAGTTTCTTCTGACAGATCACCTGGATACAAGGACAAGTGATGTCTTAACATGGCTCCCAGAAGAAATGGAGAAGATTTGATTCCAAAGGGAACTCTTGTAAATTGGTAAATCTGTATGTTTCCCTCCAACACTAATTCCTTGATGTTCTTCAGCCACAGGAAACGGGTGATGTCTCTGTCTTGGATTTGGATTTCCACTTGGAGAAAGGCTTTTTCGATGTCAGAAATCATGGCTACTTTGTGGATCTAATACCATAACGGCATTCCAACTATATCCTGAAGGTAATTCGCTCCACAGTACATGATGTCATTTAGGCTTTTTCCATTTTTCTTCTTGGCACTGGCATCAAAGACTATCCTGACTTTAGTTGTCTGGCTGTCTCTCCTGATGTGAGGGAACTGAGTAAGGCAATGAATTAGATCTTCCTTTGACTTTCAGGTAACTGGCTCGATAATCCCCTGGCTGAGCTGATCCTGAATAATGTCATCGTACTCCTCTAGCTGACGTTCTTTGACCAAAGCTGCAATCGTCCCTCCGAGCCTGTTCTTTGGGACAGCAAAGTTGGAGAAAATTTAAGGATTCTCTTTCTTGAACGGAAATGTTACTTAATATGTTGAGTTCTCAAACTTTACAGTATCCTGAAAGTTCTTTTCCCATTCTGTCAGCTTGGAGTCTTCATCATCTTTGAGTCCAACACTCTCCAAGTCCCAAAGCTGTTGAACCGGGTCTTTGTACAGACTACACAGCATGAAAGGAGATTTTCTTGCAATCTTGAACTTTGATCCACTACACCAGTGATGATGTTTCCGCTCAGAGTACAGTAAATGAATAGATTTTGGTCAACACTGATGGTTCTGGCAGCCTGTGGTCCCATGATCTTAAACAAGTAATCTAGTTCAACGATCATGTCTATAGATGATGAAATGGGCTTTGTTGGCAAATCTTCGGCTTGTATTTCTTCACAATGTCTTGGTGCAAAAGGCCTAAATGTGTCGCCTGTATTTGGAGATGAGCTGCCAGCTTCTCTATGGTGAAGGCTTGGATTGGAATTTTGACATTACCAGGTCCCAACAGGTTGAGTTGTACTGTTCCGATCTTGTCAGGTTCGTCTGGGTTGAATCTGGTCATCTCAAGTTCTACATTCTTCTTTGGTGTCAGCCCTAGCTTGACAGCAACGTCCTCACGGATGGCAGTGTACTTGGCTCCTGTATCCAGGTAAATAGTGAGTGTCATCGTCTTCTTTGATCTTGGTTCTTCCACCATAACTGGTGCTGTGGCCATAATTATGTTTTCACCTCCCTCAGCTCCGGCAAAACAGGATGGCATTTGATCCTTTATGGTTTGGGCTTGGTGTTGGGTCTTTGGCTTGTGAAGTACTTTGAGCTGGAAACAAATGCTATCATTGTGACCTGTCCTCTTGCATATGTAACACGGCTTCTTTCTTGGGCAATCTTTGGCAGAGTATCCTTCCAAAAGGCAGTTGATGCACAGCTTCCTCAGGATCAAGATGTTCCTTCGTTCTTTTGGGTCCTCAACTTTAGTGCATTGGTTGCTAAAGTGTCCTCTTTGTGTCGCAAAATGGACAAGGATGCTTTGGCTCTTTGCTCCTTGTCTTTTCATTTCCACTTTGGATAAAGGCTGCAGTCGGAATTGCAGAGGTCTTGGATTTATCTGATGTCTGTGGCTCTTGCGTTGACTTCTTCTTGGTGCCCTCCAAACGGTAAATCTTTATAATTGTGTTGAGGTACTCCAAGAGGTTACCCATTGTCTAATGACCCTCCAGCTTTCCAACTGCTGCTTTCATTATCAAGCTCGGTCTGGAGGCTTTGTGGTAAGCTGCTTAGCAGAACTGGAAAATTGAGGTCGACTGCTGATTCATGAACGTCCGATCTCCCAAGCAAGGCAATCAAGCATTGCAAATCGTTTGCATAGCTTTCGAGGTTGGCCCAGTTTGACTTGACTTGTGGAAGATGATTAAGAGCTTGGATCGTCTTCTCCTCACGTGTGACTGGATTCCTGTAATCCTTTTGTAGTATCTTGATTGCATGTTCATATTTGGCACAATCTATCCCAAATACTTTGATCTTGTCATGTGGAGATCCAGACAATGACTGTATAAGGTACTCCATCTTGAAGTATCGTCCAGTTTCGTCCTGTCGTGAACATTAATCTTGAATGAGTCCCAAAAGTCTGGCCATTTCGTTTGGTCTCCACTGAATTTCCTTAGTTCTGATTTTGGCAGGGCTTTCCTCATGGGGAGGTGATCTGCTTTGGTTCTTTAGGGCATCCACCAACAATTTCATCTCCTTTCTGCAATTCTCTTTATCTCTTTGTCTCCTTTCCTCTCTTTCTTCATCTTTTCTCTTAGGATACTCGAGTCTGCTTGTCTTTTACTTGCTTGCTGCTCCATTTGTTTGACATGACCTCAGGATTCACCATGTGTACCTTAAGTAACTTCTTGACATGAATCAGCCTCTTTTCCTTGACTTGTCTGGGAAGGAGGCTGCCAGGACTGCAACGCTTGCATTCCCATTGGAGCTCCTTTAGATGTGTAAGTGCTTCGTATAATGAAGGTGTAATGGCACTGACGAATTGATGCAATTGATGCACACCATTCTCCACACCTTCACACTAGACTCCATCGTCGGTATCCTTGAAACACTGGCTGCACAGGTCAATATAACCCAGACAGTGAAGACAAGGCATCTGACTAATCAGTCAGAAGCAGTTGAAATGATTGCCACTGTCGGGGTCGACACGGGCAAAGTCACGCACCCTCTTTGAAAATACTTGAGACTTGAAGATAGGATTGACTGAAAAGAAGACTACAGACTTTTGTCCAGTCTTTCTTTGCTTGAATACTTCGGATAGTGTCACTACCAAATCACACGTCAAAGTATTGCATTTATCACAATTCACTTCAGGGAAAACTTGATACTTGAGTTGTCTAAGAGTCTGTTGACGTAATATTTATCATTTGACCTTTTTGGATATTTTTGACGTGACAGCCACATCTCACGTGCATGTGCTAGCTGTATGCATAATGATAGTTGTTCGAACTGCATTATAGATGTTGTAAATAGATATCCAAATTGAAGTTATAGCCTTTGGACCACAATATGACATGCATCAAAATTGATTGACAATTCGATATCATACAATTTGGCAAACATTGACTCTTCAAATTATATATCCAGAAGAATTGTTAGCAACAATTATGTTGATAATTTGATCACCTATTTTGTTGAAATGTTTTGTTGATTAGTGTAGATCATTACACTGTTCTATTCGGCTGACTAGGTACTTTGTGCCTGTTAGAAAGTGACTGAGTTTGTTGTGTTAACAAGCAGTCAATTTAACATTTCTATTAACAAATTCTGAGTGCCGGCATGCAACCGTGCTTTCTACAAAAGGTCTACTTTTGTGTATTGAATGTTATACCATGCGTACAGAGAAAACACATTCATTTACTCACCACAAGTGTGTTTTTTGTAATGTGTTGTTTTGACTGTCTCTTTAATCACCTGTGGATAGTGTACCACTTTATCACAGTTGTACAAAGAATTGTTTCTTTGCCATAACACAGTGCAGTGCAAAGCCATTTGTGCAAGCAGTCTTGGAGGCAGTAAAAATGACATTACACAAAACAAACTTTTCGTGAGTAAATTATATGTTTATTTTTCGTGCATGGGTATACTCATAGTTATAAAAGGACTAGATCGAGCGATCTTAAGGCATTTTGCTTTGGAACATCGGGCAATCATGTGAAACAAAGATGGCCCCCTGCTCAGGGCAGGAAGCTGCGGTGTCTTTGTTAAAAACATGGCAGGTTTGGACGTTTTTGATTCCCAAGTGCCGTGGTAAGGAGTTATTGTTCATGGAGGATGAAAATATGCACATTATTCAGCGTTTATGGCTTTGTGGGCCACGGATATTCGTCAGCAGTCAGTGTTGACAAATTTCTGTGGCTCAGATCAAGCAAAAGTAGCAACAGCAAATCGTCCAAGACCTTGTTCTCTGACCCTGGATCGTTTTCATCACTTGATTGGATGGTGGAGATTTATCATTCGCAGTTTGTTGACCTTGGCATGACTCTTAAGCTGGGGATTTTTTTAGCTATTTACTAGATGCCACTATTACTGTACTTGTCACACCAATAAACCTGTATGGAAACAGAACACCTGCTTTGAAGGATGTAAGATATGCCTAGCTCAAAATTTCTGTCTACGTTGTCTTCTCTTATGTTTTTGGGAATAAATGTATCTGAGTCACTAAAAAGAATGAGAAACTTACCCATATTATCATTTCGACTAGAAATCCAGCACTGGCCTACTTGCAACTTAACTCTACCAGCTTACTGTTTTAACAGTGATAGAAATAATGTAATGGCGACTGGTATTCAGTCTTGCCAATCAAGTAACAGAAAGAAAACCTTGACAGAATGAAAGCTTCTGGTGTTATCTGTCCAGAGATCCAATCACGTTGTTCTTTGGAGCTGGTGTTCACTTGAAAATAGTTTTCTAACAAACATTTTATACACAAGTACTTCAATGAACTACTAGGAAAACATTAACAAAGCTTTGTAATGAAACTGCATTAACCGTTAAGCTACTGCACTTAGATAGTTCATTTTTAACACAGCTGTTAAATGGGTACAGTTATGCTGTAATGAAGAGCATAAATGAAAATACTGATGACAAAGTGGGTTATATTCTATGTTAAAAATATTACACATCATAAAGAAAAGTTTTACTTACAGATCCTGTTGGTATCTTGGTCAGTCTTTGAATTTCATTGCAAAAAGTTGTGAATCCTCCAGTCATATCTTGTCAGTTAATCATTACCAATGGCCTTAATTTGTTTTCCTTTCTTTTGATTATTGCAATTATTGAATATCATAAGATATGTGACCGAAGATGTCAGTTCATTGACAGTTGATCAAGACAGTAAGTGTAAACAGCATGGGCACTCCCCATGAAACTCCTGCAACCTAGCGCATGTTGATCCACAACACTGTTTTTAACTCACTTTATATTAGTTCTGTGATAGACATCCATGCAGATATGAATATTTCTGTCATATTTACTCATTATAAAATAAAATCTGTTTTGTGAGTTTCTGACATTGAGATGTCCTTCCTGACTTGATTGTTCTCTGCTGTAGTTGAGATCCTAACTAAGAAGAGAAACAGACTCGCAATCTCGAAGCGTGGTGACTTGATATTATTTCTCACCAAACTGTCAACAGACATACGAAGTCTGACACGGCAACATCAAGCACAACCTTCACACTGAATTTTTCTGAGTTTAAAGGACCAATCACAATTGACGTCGATCGATGTGAGAATTTAATTATGATTTTTAAATGCCAACTTGCCAACAACAAAAATCTATGTTAAATTGGTTTAATTTTGTAAGGGGGAGGTAAAAAGAATATTGCTGAATATTGGTTGATGTCAATTATGAATGTCACAAGGATTTATCTGGAATGTAATTTACGGACGTGTAAAAGTCTCATTATCAAATTATGAATATTGTTAGGACTGTTGTTGATGATATGAATTCATAAACAATATTCCTCTTCATTCTTGTTTTCCTTTTTACTTCAGGGGTACATGTGGTACATGTGACGTTCAGCAAACAGAGAAGTGGGCAATAGCTGGGAAAGGGTTGAGAAACACTGTTTTAGGGTAAAGCAAAGGTCTTCAAAAGTTTGTAGACAAACAAGCAGAGACAAACCTTAAAGCACTATCGACCATCTAGCCTGAGATATTCTCTTGCTCATGCAAAATCTATCTGGCTTTTCTTTCTTGATAAATTCAAGGCCATGGAACGACGTCACGAACCCGACCACGGATATTATTACATTGTCTAAAAACCATATTCACGTCGAATATAAATCCATTGATTGTGATTATTGTGAATAGATTGTGATTAGAGTCAAGCGAGGGATTGTGAATAGACTCAAGCGAGGGTTTCCACAACGCACTGCGTCTTATCGCAACGCTTCAAATGTGAATCCATATGAAATAGTCCGTTTATCCATCATCAAATGTTACATTTGATTTTCCATAAGATATTTATCAGATAACTACAATTCTACATATCTGTCTAGTTATTTCACAATATTTCGAGATATTGCGAACTGGACATTTAATCCCAATTTGTTGCGGGTATGTTAAGGATAATTTCAATGCAATCAAGAATCAGGATTTGACCCAGACCAGGATTAAAACTTTAGACCGATACATTCAAAACTTTTCGAGTAATTTTTAAACACGTAGGAGAACGAGCAGACAGACAGAAGCCGGCAAAAACATAACCTACTTGGCAGAGATAATAGTTAAATTAATGTTTTTTTCTACATCGTTTTGACTTGACCATAAATTTTCGTGTCAAATAAGACGCCTTTTTACAAGAACAGAATAGTGGTGAATTGCTTTACATAGGTCATAATCATTAACACAGGGGACTGAGGCTTCCAAAAAACTTGGCATTGTGCGTGGAAAGAGCATGTCCTCATTAGAAGATGATTATTGTGCCCAGCTCCATTTTAGGAGCCCAGAACTCCATTGTACAGTGAAATCTCTTTAACGCAGAGATTTGGGTTCACATTTGATGTTCAATTGATAAAAGAGTTCATTGTGTAGAAACATTGAGTTGAAATAAATTATAAACTAGGTTGGTTAAAAACAATTACGCCAACCTCATTTAAACCAATAAACCATATCTCATTCGGTGACAAGAAAAGAGGACACAAAGTCTTAAGTTGTGTAAATTTTATCTCTCATATCTTAGAGAGCTTTTGTTTTTCTATTTGCCTGTTCTCTTGAGGAAGCAAGTTTTTTCTGTTTTTTTTAGTGACTTCATTCAGAACGAAAAGAGTTTTAATTCATACATCCCATTTATGGACTTTGTCAAGCACTCTACTACGCTACAGCCGGGTTATTAATATGGTTAGATAGATCATTCAAAGTACAAGAATATTCGGAAAAATACATTTTTACAACTGAACCACATTTGAAATCTGTACTTGTGTTTTCTTGTCCGCTTTATAAGAAAACTGCGAGGGAAAAGGTTATTAGGTGCACAGAAAACTGTCTGTTTTAAGGTTTCCGATTTTGAAGTGCCCACTTATTATACGGATTGCGTCGTATAACAGCTACATACAGTTGCAATGAGAGAAAAAGTGGAGCTCGTGCCCAGCCTATTTTTGATAGTTCACGAGCCCGGTCAAACATTTTGTACTTTTAATTGTAATAAAATTCATTGTCTAGATCCACGTTGAAAAATGAAATCTGCATTTAACGTAAACATCTACAGTAAAGTTTCTTAACCTCTCTTGAGTAGCTGGCGTTCTTTGATGAGAAATTTGGCCGAAAAGAAAGGGTGACAAGAATATTAAATTACAGATAAGGAAAAAGATGACTCACCTTGATTACATTTGAAGATGACATGTTGAGAAATTGCAGATCTTTGCGATATGAAGCACCTTGGGTATTCAAGTAACTTTTCAAGAAGCTGTAAAATGTGACGGAGTTTGTAACATATCCCTCTAAAGAAAAAACAAAATTATGCGCAGTGAAAACCTAACACTCAAAGAACTAGGACTGTAGCATATATAAGACCTCAAAGATCGAAAATTCGCCGACTTTCTACTTTCTTGCCCAAAGCTTGATAACGTCACAAGTGTCATTCACTAGGTTTCTTGAGGCATAGGTACTGGCTGTGAACAAAAAGTTGCATTTACTTATTTTTAAGCAATTTTAATCAAAGCTTGATTACATCACAAGTGTTATTCACTACATCTTTTTAGGCATGCAGGCATGCACACTGATTATCAACAAAACGTTGAATTTTCATATTTTTAAGCAAAGTTAATCAAAGCTTGATGACGTCACAAATGTCATTCATTAGATCTTTTCGGGCATGGGTACGGTTTATTAGCAAAAGTTGTATTTTCTTATTTTTAAGAGTAACTTGAAATATATCCGTATTAAGACGCAAAAAATATGTGTTAACAAGGCGATTTGCAAGGTTTGTTTAGCAGAACTGACAGCACTAAAATTGAATTTAGTTTTGTACTTTGGATGACCCAGGAGAGAAACCACAAAAGAACCACAGAAAGTTTAAGTTGCAGCAATCGGTTTTACATTTCAAAATGGACCATTATCTGCAAAATAGTGCTTATTTAAGGTTTAAGTTTTGTTCGTTTTTAACCATATAATGTCGGATTTTGTAAGACGTCATTATCTCCATCAGGAGTTTATGTTTTTGCCAGGGTTTGTTTGTCTGTTTGTCTGTCTCTGCTTAAGCCTTCTAAGTCAAATTTCACGGATGCATCATAATCTTCTTCACAAAGGCGGCTAAGTTCCAAACTTATTTTACTGTGTAGTTATATACTAGCCCAAAGGCACTGCAGTTTTGTGAATCATTAACTTGTCTGTCTGTCTGTCTGTCTTTCTGTTCCTTAGCAAAGTAAGTCATATAGTTATAGATGGATTTTGACGAAATTTTCAGGGTATGTTGGTAGATTCACTTGCTTCAGCTTCTTAGTTTTAGGGAGTGATCGGAATCAAACCGTGGATTCAGGAAACCCTTTTACGGTACTGAAATTTCCATAGTTCTAGTGTGGAAATCTTCATGGGGATAACCTAGTAACCATATTTGGTAATGTTATCTTCATAAAATTACAGGGGCATCGTCATGGGGCATACTTGTGTTGTTTGAATAATGATATTGGCTTGGCGAAGGTCTGCGCTGTCTGAGTGCTTCTAGTTTTAAGTTCTATTTACTTTTTAATAACCAATTCAATTCAATTGGAAGGATTTTTTAAGAAATTGGGAGGATTTTGAGGAAATAAGACAAAATATCTACAAAATTGAGAAAAAGTGTTTTGCCGTTGTTAGTCTGCCATAGTTTTCTCCTCTCATATGCTTGCACGGATACTGTAAAGCAAATTAAAATCTCCAAGCAGCTTTGTATCACAAGATGATGTTTTCATTCAGCCACACCATAAGCGAGTTTCGATGGAAACCTCTCCATGAAACACTGATTCTCAAGCAAAAATCTTAAAGAAACAATATCTTTGTAAGCTTTTCACTAGTACCAATTGAATTCATCATCACACATCAAACATTTTAGTGCCTAGAGATATGGGTTCCTTTTGTTGTTGAGAATATTGTTATGTTGTTATGTTTTTTGAAATGCAGTGTTACGCGTATGACCTCTGCAATGCTGTGTCAATCAATTGTTAGATTTCTATGCTTACAATTAATGTATTTTGAAATTAACACCACCCTAAGAAAAAAGCCCCCCTTAAGCCCCCTCGATTAGGCCCCAATCTAAAAATTGCCTGAATTAATAAGCCCCCTGGGGGCAATGCTAGTATTTAAGGTACCCAAACAGCTTTAAGTGTGGAGGTGACAATTAATTCTCCTCGGCAGAACTGATAACTACCATTACGGGTTCGATGCCCGCCATTCCTAGAACGACCATAGGTCATTAATCAACATAAATCGAGTAACAGGGCAGAAGGAAATCGGAAGGATTTTTCATATATTTTGGAAGGAATTTTTAGCAAACATAAGGATTTTTTTCGGGAATTTGTTTGAACAAAATGTAGAAGCACTAATTCAGCGTGTTTGCCTTCTATGCTTGCAACAAAACTTCTTCATTTAGTTGAAATGAGGATAGATTAAGAAAGTAAGTGTCAGTTACCTCCATCGACATCAGAATGGATATTCTTTGTTGTTTTCAACCATGTTCTAAATCCTTCTGACCAAGATGTTAAAGAGGATTGAACAACACGACTGTTCTTTGACACTCTGTCATTCAGTTGGCGTATTTCTTTTTGATATTTGAAGTAATCTATCTCTCCTACAATAAAAAAATAGGTAAGAAATCAGAACAGAGACCACAGGTGACGCTAAATGACGAGAAATTATAGCGTTACGGTAAATGTTTATCTTCCCTTTTTTGAAAAGAAAATATTTCGAGTACTGTAGAGCCAGATGCTAGTCTCGAGAAGCTGAGGTCTAGTGGTTGAGGCACTTTAATCCAGAGATTGCACTTGTGAACCTCCATTGCCATAAGATTATCAGTGACAGAAAGAAACAGGAACCCGTTTCTCATGAAGAATTTGCTTCTTTATACTTTCCTTATACTGTTATTGAAATCAGCCAATCTCTATATAACGGCTTTCTACAAAGACGATAATGATTATCAGCCTTAAGACAACTTACTGTTTTACAAACACATGCGACTAAGTATACTTGGACACATTTGACGCACTCAGGCAACAGACGTTTAAAATTGGTGTCTCTCTTTAAAAAAAGGAAGAGTACGTGCCATGTACAAGGCAACGTATATAAGTAGATTGTAGAATGCTAAAAACCATGTCCAACAACGAAAATTATAAACTCTATAATGTGTACGGCTTTGATAGAAATCCACATTTCAAAAACAATCTTAACAGCAAACTATGCATATTTTTCTCCCAATTTTGAACGATGAGGAACGTCAAAAAAATCAATTTTCTAACTGTATAGCACTCTCTAGTTTCAAGTTTGCTTAAAAGGTCGTCACCAAAGCATGTACATTTAGCAGCAACACACTGAATAAAGAAATTCACTTTCATAGCCGATCTCTACCACACGATTTCATAACGGTGGCTGTAGAAATTCGTGACGACTCATGCACAGTTCAAAATTAATAATCGCTGAATCGAAGTATTTTTCTGGATAAAAAGTAGAAGCTTGGGTCGTAATTGATCTTTGAAAATTGGGGGTTGGGGGGCAAGACGTCCGCCAAAAACTAGGTTCATCGGTTAACTCTTCATTTAGTAACACTTTATCCAAAAGCTCAGTTGCAAAACAGGACTTAAAGACCAGCTAACCCACAGGAAACGTTAGGACGCGCTTGGTAGTTAATTCCAAGATGCAAAGTTGTATATTTATAGCTAACAATTGTTTGCAGAGAGTTTTTGAAATTGTTAACTTTGCAAAGAATTGGGGGTCAATTGCCTCCTGCCCCCCAGCGACTACGGGCCTGGAAACATCTTCAAATTTTTGTCTAACGATTCCGTTCCTAGATTCCAGCCAATCAAGTAGGCAACGAACGTTGGACGGAAGAAGTGATAGCAAGGTTTCTGTGGAGAAACGCAATTTGATGATTCCCCAAAAATCGTCTAGTGAAGAACAACCTTTAAAGTAAACTTCATTGTTCTGGACACTTCTAAGAAAATATCGCAAACAAACGACATACGATGTTCCAATCTTATATCGAAGGAATAACTCACCTACATATACAGCTGAAGCAACTCCCTCCGACGGAAAGTACTAATTAAATTGAAGAAAAGGATGAGGTAAGCTTTCGTGGCAGAGGAACAAGTATCAAATTCAAACAAATAGTATTATGTTGATATCAGATAATACTATCATGGGAATTAGCAAGTTTAATTCTATAATATATTTTATCATAAGACATGTCATTATCCATTCACGTTTTTATCTATTTTTTCTTTCCTTTGATAAGTTGATATTTATTCATTCAATCATATGTGTTTTATCCACTCTTTCATTGTTCATTTATTGATTTCATCATTTTTTCCCTATTCAAGTATCTATTTGTTGCTGTACATATCTTTATTTGTTTATTCAATGCGATTTATTTATTTATGTATATATTCTTTCTCTATTCATTCCTTTATTTATTTGTTTATTAATTAATTCATCTTTTCGTTCATCCATTAACATTTTTATTGACTCCTTAATGTAAATTTTTTCATATGTTTATTAATTCTTTAATAGTTATGTGTTTACTTATTGAATTATTCATTTATTACGTATTTTTTCATTAAAACATTCGCTTTCATTTTTAAAATACGCATTTACTTGCTGATAAAAATAAATTCATTCTCCTATATATTCATGTTATCAATTCTTCATTTTATTCCTTCCATATCTAGTCGGTATCAATGGTAAGCATTTATAATTTAACAATTCCAAAAAAATGGCAGCTGATGAAAGTCATATTTTGCTGTTAACATGTCGATCAACAATAGACTTCTCATAGGACATGATACCAACACGTATTAGAGCTTGAATCTACCTTTTTCTGTACGGTATTATGCATGATGGCATCGGAATCGCTTGGCAAAAACCAGTCAGGATCAAACCGTTGTTCTAACTGAGACAGACCATAACCACCAGCAGCTACAAGGCCAATGGTGATGACTATAACGGCAATCTGAAACAAAACAGAAATGAAATATTTCGAGGCAGCAAATAATGATTGTTGAGCAAATTGTTGAGATTCAAACCAAGTTTCTCATGAGATTAATGCTGAAAAAGAAGCTTACGAATAATTTATTGCAAAGACTGACAAAACAGACTTCAAAGAGGTGACAACTCCAAGACAGAGTACGGGTACTTCGTATCATCCTGCAAACAATAATTTATTTATTGGAAGACTCGTTTGTGGAAGGTAAAGTGTCAAATATGACAGGTAAATTTCACCGACGAAGTTTTAAATGATAAATCCTACAGGTGTTCGGACTGTAAACCTGACTTCTTTCTTACCCCATATCTTAATGGAAATGGCCAAGTATTTCTAGGGATTCATCACTGATTATTCACTCGTTTGTCTGTCTATAGGAACATACACTGATGCGGTCTATCCATCAACCAATTACAAATTACATCACAGGTGAAGAACCAAAGAGGCCAAGTCGCAAGTAAAAACAAATAGAAAGATGAATTGTAATATGTACAAAATAATTCAGCTAAAAGTGTCAATGCAAATTCCAATTGTTGAATTGTCTAATCAGTCTTTCTTACGTTTGTTACGACAAAGAAGGTTTAACGGAGGGCTATTGAAGCTTTTTGTATCACGACCCGACAACCAATGGTGGGTAAGGGGCCAAAAGTAGCACGTTGGATGTACCACAAAACGTTTTGAGCCAAAATAGTAGGAGCAGTAAACATGAGTGGTCGCACAGGTTTGGTTTGGTTTGGTTTGGTAAAGTCTTCTGACAATAATGCAACAAAAATGTCGACGTGTATAGATAGGTAACGGTTACACTGACATCAAAGACAAGATTTCATAACTTCCCTACTACACAATACATTCTTTCGGGGTGTAACAAAGATCTTGATAACTCGAGGTTTGAACCAAATGGAATTGAAAGTGTCGACCAAAGAAAACCCAAAGAATCTCTTTGAGGAAGGTTAACCGGAGCAAATGTCAGAGTCACTGGTCTTCTATTGTGATGAGGTGTAAACTGTAAACTAACCCTCTGTTTGAAGAAACAGCATTGTAGCTACTGAAAACAGAAAAATATAATGTTGGTTAACCCTTTACCTTGAATGGGAGCTTCACTATATTCTTGGCATATACTCTTTCAAAAAAGAGATTCAAATAACTGTGCTTTGAACATCCACATGGCTGGTAATTTTCACTGACAATCAAGCAACAGCAGCAGGCATCTCTTCTCTTCACTTGCCTAGAAGTAAAATGATACTTTACAATGTATTAGCATTCTAAACATATAAAATCAATGATATGAATCATGTTTGCAGCACTAATGTTAATTTAGCATTTAAACCTCTTCTTCATTTTTAATAAAATGCTTCAGATTTAGATAAATCCACTGTAACAACAAGAATTCTTGGAAGACACCAGTAGCTTCAAAAATTTTAGCAGGACGTTTATTCCACTTTAAAGAAGCCCATACATCAATAAATCTAAATGACAACGATTGCTGTACTAACTGTCGAATACTATATGATAATAAGCGACACGATAATGACTATTATTACAAGAAATAAATTATCGCATAGATGAATTTAAGGTAGAGAGAATGATGATTATGCTTTCGTTTATGATTAAAGTGACAATGAAACGTGAAGAACGAGATCATTGGTGGTGTCTGTGACAACGACATTTTTAAAACAAGACTGGCTCTACTGTGGTAAATGATCATGAGGATGTCCATGATAATTTTTGTGAAGCTTATTGGTTGGTAATGAAAAGGCTAAGACCATCACGATAACTATCTTGGAACATGTTATGTTACTGAAGTGGACCAACTGTTAACAAAGAAGTAAATAAATGTTTATTAATCTTTATACTTATGACAGGCCTCATAACAAACTTAAAATGTTGCCCTTACATTTTGGGAGCAAATATTTAACTCTACAGTAATGCCTCTGTATCTTATAAGTAGGAGTAGGAGGTAATGAAAAATTGACACCAGAGCCAAGAAATCAAGGTAATATTTTTAGCTACATACCTAAATCCATCAACGGCCACGCAGGCCGAAAAGAAGGTGCATGTGAAGAAGAAGACTGCGAGAATCCCTGGAAATCGGATCGAAAAAGATGACGACATCAGTGTGACATTTCTCAATTTCTTATTTCTGGTCACATCAGCGTGCTTCCTTCTCCCTTCCCAGTAAAGACCGAGAATAGTTAAAGAACACCCTGAAGACGTACTTACATGAGAAATGGACGAACTCTTCGATGTTCAAGTTTTTGTATTTATACTTCTATCCAACACACCGTCAGCGTCTCATAGTTAATACCCCTAGGGACGAAAGCCGCATCTTCAAGACAAATTAAGGCCTCGTTGTTAAAAGTAGACAAAGCTGGGGATTCATGGAACTTATATAATCCTACAGTCTTTGAAAATGACTTTTGACTACCACATGGGCATTGGGGATAGTCAGATAGGACTATTCTATGCATCATGGCTTTCTTTTCCGGATTTATGTCAGTTAAGCGGCAGTGTATGTCCAGTATACTTTTATCGTCTGTGTTTCAGTATAGCTTTGTAGTCTACTTTGTGCTCCTCTGTTCGGCCTACAAGGTTCTAGGCCAGGACCCAAGACGTTAACCATTGACGTTTAAATAGGTTCTAAAGCTGTATGGTGAGCGTCTTCCTAAAGGGTGGCTGTAGTAGTAATATATTAGAGCTGAAGACGTCAGGTAATGGAAAGGATTATTGTTGCGTTTCGCACCATATGGAAGATTAAGGCAGGCTGGTACCTGACCAGGGAGGAGCTTGCATGATGAAGCAAAGTATCAGCAAGTAAGAGGTTGCTTGTCCATGTAATCATCCTGTTACCAGTCGCATGCTTTGGTTTGGAGCATCGTAAGGGGCATGATTAAATTATCGGTTATAGGAGTGCGATAGTCAGCTTTCGAGTAGGTCAAGACCAGTGTAACAGTTCGGATATCTAGGGAACATACTCATCCGGTGATGTGCTCCTATCTTATGGTGTAAGTCTCGATCCAGATTACAAAGTAATAACACCATAATAACATTGAAATATCCTGATGAATTGTGAAAAAAAAATATTTGAGAAGTCTGCATACTTACCAATTCCAGCGTAGATACAAAATGATCTCAATGCTGGTAATATCTAAAGAGAATACAAAGATCAAATTGATACTAAGCAGAGCTACATGATGAGCTTCTTAACAGATGCTAACATATAGAAGAGCCACATTGCTTATGTATAAGGAAAGATCTACATGATCGCAAAGTTTGCTGGTGTATGTGATCCTACCTTACACTACAAAGTCACCTTTGTTACCCGTTCCCGTATTCTGACAAACTTAGAGGATCAAAGTCAGATGAAAGACTTTCTAGAAGCTTAAAAGTACTTAAAATACATACTTAAAATACATAATAAACATAAATTGAAATTTTGTAGCTTGAGGGAACGTAGCAATATACCTATATATCTCATCATAATCGGCCTTTGCGTCTCGGGAGACGGTCAGAGCGGCTTAGTATGACGGTCTTGAGTTGCAACGCCGCTTATGGTTTAATAACCCATGCGCGCCCTGGAGGGTTGGCCGCAGAATCTGCAGCGCAAAGTGTCAATCGATGAGATGTGTAAGAGTAAACGAATAAGTTTATTGATGATGTGAATGAATAAACGAATGAATGGATGCAGGTGGGCACTGAGTTCCCAAAGACATTCTTTGCAGTGTAGGTATTGAGGAATAACTGATCTGTGACAAAAAAACATATATATTCACCTACCAAGGTTATCTATACTTTAAAATACAATTCAGCATAAAAGTTGACTAAGATGCCTGAATGGTGGAAAATGTTTTAAATCACACTTTTAATCATGTTTTAACAGTTCATACCGTCGTAGCTCCGATAAGGAAAGCAATGATATCAGTCATTGATGTTACGGTGATTGCGACACCCTAAAATGTCAGTAGAAAAAACATTATCACTTTCAATGCTGACTAACCTATACATTGAGACACCTTGAGAAAGTACTCTGTTCCAAATGATTTCTACTACTTAGTTTTGCGATCGGTGTTGAAAAAATAGATTTCCAAGTCATTGCAGTTTGGCCAGTATCACGAGTAAGGCTTTAAAAGGATAGGACAAAGACGAAGTGGCTTACAAAAAGAGAGGTGGAGCAGGGCATTTTCGTGCCCATGTGCCTAGTTTAGAAATCAATTGAAACAGTAACACAGCTTCAATATGGAATCCATCAGATGTCATGATCTCCTTGAAGGAAGAGCTCAAAAAAATATGATGGTGACCGTCAAGAGAGACCGGAACAATTTTAAGTCATATTTGAGTTGGTGGACATTATCAATTTAAACCGATTTGGCTAAGGGCACTTTAGTTATTCAAATAAAGCATATTATTTTTCAATTTTGTCTTTCCTGGGCTATTTGGTCATACTTTCTCTTACAAGCTTTCATTTTACTTGAACAACGTTTTTGTGTTTTCGTATAAATAGGCTGCCATATGCATATTCTTTCCTTTCTGATGGTTCCTACTCTGAAGAGTGTGAGACGAAAAAAACTTTTAGGTATGTTTTTAGTGCAATGTCGCAAATTTTCAAGGTCATCTTTCATTATCTTCCTTACAAGATACAGTTTTTTGTGTTGGTCTTAATTGCTCTACTTTAAAATTAGGTTTTTTGCTTCTGCTAAAAGAGAAATTGATTCGCAACCATCTGGGTGTGGTTTAGCTCTCCGTAAGTCTTACTTGTTCAGTTTGAAGATATAGACAGTATTTACGAAAGGACTTGATGCATTAGTTTGTGTTATGAAAGTTATCAACTTATGGAATTGAAATTCAAAAAGTGAGGATGTCAGAGGGTTATTTGTCCTCAGAAATTTGTCAGTTTAGGAGTATTCGAAGCAGGGAGTTATTTAAGTACAAGTGTACTCTAAAAAGCTATAGTTATGAGAAATAAGAAGTGAATGAGTTATTTAGATGAAGGAATTATTCAAATGACGGGAGTTATTGGGATTAAGGTGTAATTCCAGTGAAAAAGTGATTTGATTAATCTCAGTCGAGGAGTCTATCAAAACGAGAAGCAATTCAATGCAATAATTCATTAGAGGTTCTGAGGTTCTCCTTGCATAATTATATGATTCAACCGTGTAACACCGTTATTAGGTTAAAAAGACTTCAAGAATACAGGATATTGACAAGACATGAGCTTACTTGAAGGTTGAAGGGGTTTAATGGAGGATTTATAGCATGTAAATGAGACGATCATAAGATATAGTTACTTCTAAAACGCCATTTATTTAAAGGTTACTTCCAAGTCATTTCTAGTCAATAAAAGTAAAATACTTTCAGTTCACCAGTATAAGGATGGTCATAAAATACCATATGGTATCATAAGGACTTCTAACTTATTCCAATGTGGGTGAACTTGTACTTTAGTTGTTCTCCCAACCTTGATTGTACAACTAAATTACAAGTTTGCCCCAATGTGTAATTTAAAAGGTAAGGAATGAATTAAACTTACTGCTACTCTCATTGTTTTTGCTAGCTTCATAGGTACCGGTGTTTTAGAGTCAACACTGGCACAAGTTGTGTCCCAGGATTGTGTTATGACGAAAACGTCATCAACACCTATACCTGCAACAAGAAATATATATATATATATATATACATACTATATACGTTGTGAAAATAACAATGATAAGCCAAGAGAAGTGCCATCTTATTAAAGTAAGAGAGACATGGACGTGGACCAAGGACGTATCATGTGAATATGTATTTCTGATAGGCAGTGCGCGAATGTTTTCGAATTTCATAGCTGATATTTCATCATAGACTACTGATGAGGAGTTAACCCTCATTATGAACTCACCTTCTTAGGTTCCCTACCCTAAATACAAGCATTTGCTACAGCCTAAATTATCCATACTCTAGGTTATCCCCCTCCATTTTTTTGCGTATCTGATTACCTACATTCTTCCCTTGTGGAGAAGGATGGTCAAGACTTGAAACCATATTCTTGACTTACACAATTGATTAGTGTAGATTAAAACTGATTATCTTACCAAGGATCAAGAAGGGTAGAATGGAATGTACAGGTCCATAGAAGACACCAAAACCACTTGAAAGACCAAAGGACACTCCAATTGCCAGACCAACTGTTAAAACACCTCCAAGTGCCAACCAAATCTGTAAATAAAATGGAAAATTACAACAGATACACATTTCGATTAAACTTAAATACTTTAACAGTGCTCAATCAATGAAAGAAAGGTGAGACTCCATTTTCCACTTGTCGATCGATCTTGGTAAGAAACTGAAAGAGAGCTCGATTTATGTAAATTGCACAAGTCCAAAGTTGTAGCGATGGAACTTGCAGAACTTTCCGGTTTATTAAGACGACCAACCATGGTATTAATTACAGTTTAGATCTGTAGAAATACTCATTGTAGATGGTGTAGTTTTACTTCAGATATCCCCATGAACCTTGTATTTTCCCAAAATTATGACGTAAGTCGTTAATGACGTAGTTAGAGGTAGAATAAATATAATAGTACAAAACCTGCACCTCTGCCTTACTAGTAAACTTAATTTATGGACCAATGGTACCTATTTACTATATCTGGATGTAATCAGTGTCTTTAAGTAAGGTTGTTTGCTAGAAAAGGAGGCAATAGAACCTCAGAGAAGGGTATTGGCAGAATGGATTGGTCAAAGAGAGAACTATGAGTTTGTTTGCCATATAACTTTGGTAAAGATCAGCGTTATGAAAAGTAAAAGCAAAAAGACTGACGTCTGCTCATCATGATCCTCTTCCAACTTTAACTGGTCTGTGTTATAAATGAAGCTAAATTTCTAAAGAACATACTACAATCACATAAATGTGAGGTGCCGTATAAAAGCACAAGACTTAAAGCTACACCAAAGAACGAATAATAAACGAACGAAGAACGTAAGAAATGAGTCTTGTGACGGTCAAATACATCAAACACATTTTTATTCATTTTTAGCCAAGATAGGCAAATGAATAACATCCCTACTTTACTGCTCAAATATTGCAGTACCAGGTAGATATTGACATGTTGATACGTATAATTTGTTTGTATGATGAACAGAATTGTACTCGGTAACCGCTAAACGCTAACACATCATTTTTATTTAGATAGTTTGACGGGTTACTTGGTTGGTTGGCTGATTGGTTATTTTCTTGATTGCCTGCATTATTGCATAATTGTTGAGTGATTATTTTTTGTCTGATAACTTGATTGATTATTTGGCTAAATGTGTGATTCATTTATTCATGAACATATCTATTATTTCTGGACGGATCTAAATAATTGAAAGGGACAGATTAATTAATTGAAAAGGACAGACTAACTAATTGGAAGGTACGGATTAATTAATTGAAAGCTTTAATGATGCATTGATCAATTTATTGACTCATTAATTGACTGTTCGACTGCTCAAGTTAGATCCGAATTATTGATTAATTGACTCAATTTAGTAATTAATTGATTTCTTAAACGTGTCATCTGTCTGCCTTTACTCCGGTCTTAAACACAGTTTATAAGTTGTTTTAACGGTGCTGTCATTGACTTCGGTTTTTTTTAAGATAACCTCATGACATCAGATAGTCTCCTTGATCCGAGTGCATTTGAAACCGTAAAAAGGCAGTTTGAGTTTACTATTATCCAAAATACATAAAAATACAACAGATAGTTTTTGTTGTCATACCTTGTGTTTTAGTCGTGTGAAGTTTCCCAGCATGATGGCTAAGTAGACAATAATGAGGATGTATCCGACAGAAAGAAGTTGAATATCATTGCTGATTGAGTTGCCTGCTGCTTCACCATAGCTGCATTAGAAAGAGGAGATAAACAATGTCAAATTTCGCATAAGTTATACTCGTTAAAGACAAGTAAGGTCAGTTGTTAATCTCGATTTAAGTTAATGCATTAGTACTAGCATTGTTAGTAGCATATTCGTAATCGAGTCTGGCTGATTTCCATACCAAGGCTAGGGATTTGACAAGGATGTGAGCTTCTTTGAGTGTTGTCTTCTTTCCACCAAAGTTCATATTCTTGCGGAGGTTACGACTTGAATTCGCAAACGCTACCTTGATCGTCACCTCGTCCACTAGACTAAGGAAATATTTAATGTAACTTTACTGCAGTTTTGGAGAGGTACACAGGACAAAATCGACTGTTTCTGTTGCAAAGGAAGATTAATTACAACACTTTTGTCACTTGAGGACTTTCCTTTCAGTAAACAACACTGATAGAAAGCCAAAGGGTTTTTTTGACTTCAAGAGAGAAGTATAAAAATTACGACTTTAAAACAGTAAGATAAAACCTCTGTAAGCAAGTTTGTGTTACATGCCTTCATGTAACAAATTTATTGAAGTTCAGTTATAAAGCCTTATCAAGACGCACAGCATTCAACTGAAAATCACAGAAATAAGTGCAGTACTCACATAGAAAATAGGTACTAAAAGGAATTAAAAGCAAAGCAACAATTTGGATTACAAGACTATCCTTTAACATTCTCAGGTGCAATAGGAAATTGCAAGGAACAACGTGGGCTATGTTTTTTCGATGTAAGTGGCGGCTTGTCCATATTAGTAAGCAAACGAAACATGTTAATTCGTGACAACAATAAAGCTTCACTCTAGGATGTTCACTCGCAAAAATTTTGTACGTAATACTTGCAATTTATTATATATGCTGTATTTGGGAATGTGTAAATCTACTTTGAGCATTGGAAATACCATATTGTCAAAAATCAACCATGGGTGAAATTAAGGCGGCACAAAATGAACTAAGGAGGAAATCAACACGGTTAGAGTTGCAAAAACATGAAGAGTCTGAATGGGTCAAAAAAGGATATGAAGATTACCTAAAAAGGTAGAAACGACAATTTTCATGCTAAAAACCTACGCAAAATTGCCGAGAGCTATGAATCTCATTACAAGGCTTTCAAAGTTGATTGCTTTAACTCCATCAGTCGTACTTATATCAAGTGCGGGATTGTCACGAAGTTCATTCACGACCCACCTAGTAAAATATCACTAAACTCAATTTATCTCTTTGCTTATTAGTTTTGTCTAGTAGTCAAATGATTTAAGAATACTTTATGCCAAGGGGCTAGTATATGGCTAAATAAAATGCAAAATTTGAAACTTTAAGGAACGTGTAAAGAAGAGAACGATCCATCGGTAAACTGGTTCCAGTTCACTTTATTTCTCACTACGAGAAACTATTTCTCAAGTTTCAAATCAACAGCAACTTAGCATAAAGAGGAAAATTCAACTCTTTTTCTACCTTTTCAGCCGAAGGTTTAATGACGTCTTGTAGTAAACGTATGGCTTCAGATTCATAGCTCGAGTGGGACTCACAGAAGACAGACAAAATACTTCAGGGAACTTCACAAACAGCAAGGATGTCCAAGGTTGTCCTTTGGAGACTATTTGCAAAGGAAAAATATCGCCTTTCACCATTTCTAATAGTGTTACAATGACACTTCTGTATCACTTATGCCTTTTCTTGCTAGAGTAATATCACCTTTCACAATTTCTGATAGTGTTACAATGACACTTTTGTATCACTTACTTCTTTTCTTGCTAGACTGATATCACCTTTCACAATTTCTGATAGTGTTACAATGACATTTCTGTATCACTTATGCCTTTTCTTGTTAGAGTAATATCACCTTTCACAATTTCTGATGGTGTTACAATGACACTTCTGTTTCACTTACGCCTTTTCATGCTAGAGTAATATCACCTTTCACAATTTCTGATAGTGTTACAATGACACTTTTGTATCACTTACTTCTTTTCTTGC
>JANTCA010015822.1:1735-25471 GCA_024741275.1 Chironex yamaguchii | reverse complement strand
CATTTTGGCGCATTCTGAATTTTCTAGTAAATGTTGGCCTTTGGCAGAATCGCATGTTTCGGCAGTCATTTTCGCTTTGCAAGCGCGAGATGGCTGTTCTAGGTTGCCATATACATATACTTTCCTTTCTGACGTTTCATACTCTGAAGAGTGCCAGACGAAAAAAGCTATTAAGTATGATTTTAGCGCAATGTCGCAAATTTTCAAGGCAATATACAAGACCTAAGAAAATATTCATAATTGTACTTAATCAACAGAAGGAAGTTGTTATAAGTGAAATAATTTTCTTGTGATATATAAAAGACAAATATATTTCAAGCAAGAAGTTTATGTGAAACATTTACCATCATTTAGCAATGTATCATTATAATTAATTTATCAATTAAAAAAATTAATCTATACAAATGAATTATAACGCATCGCAACACATATTTCTTAACTATAAGATAAAAGAATTCTGTGCATGACAAGAAAAAATTCTAAATCTTCTCTAATGCAACAGAAAAGTGCAAAAAGGATCCTAGGTCCATCAAGCTTTAATAGTTAGTCATCGAACAGTTGTATAGACGCAGCTGTATTTTTGTTATCACCTAAAATAATTAGGCCTTTCGCCAATGACCTAGGCAAATGAAGCAACTTATTCACTTTTCAAGTTCCAAGCTTTTGAACCTTACGTTTCTTGTGTTAGGAAAAACACTAGGGAATTAATGTGAAATTAAGAATATGATTGCCAGAAAAGCCTTTAGTTTCGTTTAAGGGCGTCAAAATATATTAAAGTACAGTGAAATTTACTATGCATTTTTTCACTCTTGGCATCATAAACTACTTTAGTAGAGGTACCTGAATAAATTCCTGTGTAGCTAAGAGGTCTTTGTAAGAATGAGTCTTGCCTTATTTGCTTTCCAAGGTAATTGCAATTACTTGCCCTTGCAACTAGAATTGTACTCTGCCTATTGAACTGTAGCTGTAAAGTAAATTTGTGGCTTTATACATTTCTATGATATCAACAGCTACTCTGCAAGATGTTTTGGATCAGAGCATGAGGATGTCTAAAAAGGAAGACAAGACAACCCCGAAAAGTAGTGACCTCAAGAAGCCTTGCATGATTAAGTGAAGTCTGTTGCATAAACAGTGGTATTATTGTATTTAATACGGAATTCTAAAAGGCCATGGTTTAACCACATAGAGGGCACTGAATATACTTTTTGCAATATAACAGGATATCGCGGCTGTAAATGTTAACCAGTGAGACACGGAGAGCGGAATTGACACCATAAGCTCTTTTGTCCTCTAATACTGAAAATTTTAATTGCCTGAATCATATTTTTAGGACTGATATCAGGAAAACCTGAAATTAGTGAGATAATGAGCTATTCATTTTGCACTGTTTTCATTAATACGAATGCACGTTTGTTGCAGCCTATGTAAGGACGGCATCAAAAATTGCTTTAGTCGCTTACATAAAGTAATAAACAAGACTTTGGTAAAAATTGGATGAAAATGTATGGACCATAAAAGGCGTGTCACTTTTCGTACAAATACACCGTCGAAGTGACATATATACTATAAGTAAAATAATGAAAAATAAGCAGCAAAATGAGCAATAAATGGCAAAGCTTATGTTTGGTATCATTTCAAAATAAGCAATGTGTGACATAAAGATTACACAAACGGCTTTACAGATTACACAGACAATAACACTTCTTCGTCTATCAGCTACATGACTGAGTAATATCTTTAGATATTAAAAGTTTTACAATGGGCACCTAAAAGTCAATAATTTCAAAATAGGCAGATTTGCGTCTTGTTCGTGTTTACATAATGAACATGATAAGTTTATAGCTTGAAGTTTTAATTTCGAAAACATAGCCAGTATTATTTGTTTAGTATCTTAATTTTGTCCATAAAAAAGTATTTAATTACGGAAGGGTCGGCATAATGATTGCAGAATACATTGGAAACCTATTTGGAAAGGTAATTGAATATTCTTTTTTCAAGACTCTGATTTCAAAGTAATAATCGGACTCATATCTGTTCTGAATCAACAGTTACCTTTAGTAACAGTGGTAAGTACGTGCTTTCTAACCATACAATTTTATGAATACTAGATAACTTTTATAACATGCATCAAAGTTAATTTATTCCACCAAATTCTTTGTGTTACTACTAAGAGTAAGCATTGTAATAATAATTAAGGAACGAAATAACCAAACAATCAACGTCAGTTTAAAATCATAATACTAGTCATTTCAATCTTCTAATGAAATTTTCTTTAGATTTTAACCAAGCCTCATTACCAAGCCTCATTTCTTTTAGTTACTATAACGTTAAAGTAAAACTAATAATTTCAAGCTAACATACCTTCTGCAAAGCCAAGCTTGATGTTATGAAACTTCAATTTATTTTTTTGCCCTTAAATGACCGTCTATGAGTAAGGATAAGTAACTATCTGCCATTTTAAAGAAAAATAGCGAGTTGAGATTACATAACAAGTTTACTTTTAACTTAATGTTTTTATCGCCTTTAGAATCTTTATGGTGCCAAGATTTAAACATTTGATATTTTATAGATTTCAAATTGCAAGTTACTAAACATAACTTGCTTTCTACATTTCTTTTGCAGAGTATTCCTTTGTCGCTACTGCTGTGAGTTTTCTAAGACCTGTTTGGCCACGTTATCTCCCAGTGATATCGAAAAGCACTTTTGTCAGCTTCTCCATAGCAATTTTCTGATTCATGCCGTTTATGGCAGATGTACGCTGAAATAAAATCTTGTTTAAGAGCTCAACCAATACAGAAAATGTCTCATAGGCTTAGTATTCCCCTATCGGTTGCTTATGTGGTGTCAAAATCAAGGACCCAGCAAATCAAGATTAATTTTTATCTTGTCAATGGGTTAAAAGGGCTTAAAAGTATAAAAAACCTTATCAAATATTTCATTTTACAGAAAAGTATCCCATGGGGGCTTTAATAAGTATAGCAAATCATACTTTAGTTTTCCTGTTCCGCTTTTATTAAAGCAATTCACGTACAACCAAAGTCTACACCTGAAAAATTACTAATGCAACTTATTTATTAAGGTGCATCTAAATGTTTTCTGTTCTAAATTTATTAAGTTTGATGAAATAAATAATTCTTACGATTGTTTCAGAAACGTATTATACTTTTAAAATCTGCAATGGATACCTTGAAAAAGCTTCCTGTATGACTGATTTGCTATGTTGTGAAATTTTGCCTGTTGATCACTCAACAGAAGGTAGGGAGAACGCATGGAAAATAGAAGTGAATGCTATTGTTCTATTTTAGCGTTCTTTCGTATTTTGTGGGTTCAGCGGTGATGTTGTCTCCGTCCTCACTTACTTTGCTCATCGTTTTCTCTAGTTACACTGACCATATCTGCCATGCTAAGTTGCATGATCATTAAGATCAGTAATTTTCCGTTCAGTTAATTCCAGTTATGTTATAGCATAAAACTGAGCAATACTGCTTATTCTTGATATCATGCTTTATAGACCTGAAATAATTAGTAAAGTAAAACAGGGTATTTGAGCAAATGATTGAGGAATATTAAAAGCATAAACTGGGTGGAACTTCAACATTGGCAATTTGTAGATAATCATGGTTGTGCTGACTACCAAAGATCTTTCTTTTAGCCGTGAAAAAGAAGATTATTAGTCAGATTTTGGTAACTCACAAGACCCAATTTTCAACCATTTATAGCATATTCCGATATGCAGAATCGACAAAATTTGATCATTTAATAGAAATGCGGATCAAATACTGTCCTTTTCTTAATTGTCTGTCTAGTCAGCATTGAATTTTAATAATAGAAATCTGACTTTCCCTTTAATGAATCAAGAAAGCATTAAAAATAAATAAATGCGGTACTATTCTGTATCACATTGTCCAAGACCTGCTCGGAAGATTTTTCCCGCAAGACATAAATGTACGTTGAGAACAGAGGAATTTTATACGTGTTATCAATGTCGGAAAAATTTAACCAGTTCGTGGTGGCAAAAATCTTTGTCATAACCTAACGGAGATAAGTAGTATGACAAAAGTTTGAAGTTGTTTACAGTAAGAATCGGACAAAATTTTTAAAGGAGTAAATAAGACGTAATATCAGTAGTTTGAACTCATGAGTTTCTATTTAAGTTGGTTGTGTTTTAAAAGAGACTATTACAATTTAATATTCTTGCACAGGGAAGCTGGTGAAGATATCTTACGGCAATAATACTTGATTGTCTATAAAGTGACAGATATCTTTCTCGAAAAGATATTTTAAGCAAATACCACATTTGATCAATTAGAGAGTGTTGTGAAGTCGCTTAAACATGTAGGGAATTTTGACAGTGGACTTTTTTACCCTTTAACTATAGGGGGAGGCAAGAGTAGACCGATGAGAAGAAATATTAAAACTAAAACGAGATAGGCTTTGATACGTATTTCCTGGCTATGTGTCGTCGAATGAGGTGACTGAAGGAAGGATACACGGTAAACGGTTAAGGAATACGAAACGGATGGAATCATCAGTGGTCAAATTCTTGTCTATTTCATCTTTACTATGTTTTGCGTAAAGAATTCAATAAACTCATCTGCTAGTTGTAATACTAAGTGATGTTGAGGGAGCAGAACTTCGTCTCTCCGTTTGAGGACTTCGTTAAGAGCTTTGAAATATTTTGAGGATTTCCTGAGATCTCCAGTACAAGATTTGAATAAAATTTTGTGTCTGCATTGGCAACTTTTCCTTCTCTTTCACAAAATTTTCTCTGTCATTAGGCAGTTTAGTTTTTCTCCATCGCCTTTCAAGCCATCTCTTTTTTCTATTTTCTTCTCTAATCTAATTTGTATATCCTTGATGTTTGCTGCGCAGGGTAATGAATTTTTTTGACCTTGAGTTGATTAGATGTAAGGAAAATGGATGTTGGTCTTCCATCTTCACAAATGAAAGTCTTTCCTTTGCCATTTGAGACCAAATTTCCTTGGTGTTATTCTCACTGGCTCCAAACACATAGACTAAGTTAACCTTTGACCTCAATTAACCCTTGACCTCTAAAGAATTCTAGCCTAATCTCGGCGAATTGTCTGGCCCTTGATTAAGTTGAACATATGCACTAAGCAAAATTTTCGTCATCGAAGCATCACTAAGCTGCTGGTAAGTTAAGCAAATGACTCTGACTCTGATTTTGAAGAATGCCGCTGTTCTCAGTTCCTATGCTCAAAACAATCCAATATGTCTGCTTAGGTCATAGGTGCACGGTTCTCGCATGGATCGTAATCCCGAAATATCTATGCAATCTTGCATCGAAAATGGAATTTCTTCTTCCAGAAACAAGCTATGATTTATATCAAGTCTATTTGAGCTTCTTGTTTGATCCAAAAAGAGCATCAGTGTAGTGAAAACGTGAAATTTGTAAGAGCATAGTAAATGCACCACCGTCTTGTACTAACATAAGTGCTAAAGGTGATCATAGGGTGACCCTGGCTTGTTAAATTTGCATATAAAGGCGGGCTCTGTTTTGGTCCTTCTGGTAGGGTGACCCTTCTAGGAAGGTGACCCTTTCTTCATGTAAACAGGGCCTATGTCAAGTTTTATCAATTCTGAAAAGCAACAACCTAACTTCAAGCAAATACTTCATTGACTTATAGTGGTTTCTATTACACGTACTCTGATAATCCATATAGGCATATCATAGCTGCATGGCAACATTTGCATCTAATGTGCGCACAGTGGTATTGATAAAATCTTAGTTTGTTACGTTTATTTATTTGAAAGCCAATTATTTTTCGGGTATTGTGAAAGCATCCACAAAGAATACCAGATAGAAAGGATGGAGCGTGGGCCAGCGGTAGTAATATATCCCTGTTTTGCACAGTAATTGCACCCATGAAAATTAAAGCATGAGCAAGAATGTAAATCTTTCGTCTACTAGACGTTCATGGAGCTGCAAGCATTGGATATCATTCAAATGGCGCTTAGTTCGTTTGGCATGACAGTAGTATCGACTAAGACTGAGTCAACAAAGAAAGAGTGCCCTAGGGACCTCTTTGAAAAGAAACGGGTATGCGCTGTTGAGTACTATTCGAAACTCAACTAGGTTTTAAAAAATATGATATTTTAGCTGCCGATCGCCTTTGGTCTCTATGATATAATTATTAACCACATCAAGTCGGATTCTATTATTATAGAGGCTTAGATTGAGTACAAGTACCCACCAAGTAGTTGAGAAGTCGAACTCGTACTCATATCGATTCTCTGTAGTGTTTAGAGACTTCTTCTTCAATTAGCCTGAATCGAAATGGCGAACGACATAGGAACAGCTGTGTACCTTTTTCTAAGGGCATGTTCCATGAAACCGACCTATTAGCATTAACAGAAGAAAAATCTGGAGTGTCTGCACCTACTTTTCCTTATTGAAATTTTGCAAAATTCTGTTTGACAAGTATGAAGTTCGTCCTGAACGACTGCTGTCATTAGAAAGTTTTGTTATTATTCCCCATAAAGTGCGCATATCAGTTGAGCCTTTGAAAACTTGTACTCGTAGTAGATCTAAACCTCCCTTAAGCTTAAAAGGTAAAAGAGTACGGTCAAGATCTCTAATCGAAGTAAAAGCTCATGACAGATCAGAACAATAATACTAAGTTTAATAAAATGCTAGGATTAGTACTTTCTCTTTTATGGTGCAAGATATATAACGTCGAGATCGACTACTCTAAATGTACCTTTAAGAACCACTTTATGTCAAGAATTTTAATAATTATTCAAAATTCTCTCGAAACTGTACATCGCCAGAATTATCACGACTAACTCCAATGATTAATTTAAAGCAACGCAGCCCAAGGGAATGGAAAAATAGCATAATGAAAGAAAGATTAATCACAGGAAGAAAATCTGCAAACTTTGTGAGCAGTCAGACATATGAATTCCTTGCCAAAAGATTAAGAAATCATGGAAAAGATGTTAAGCCTGCCTTTTTAACCAAGCTTTTTTCAACTAAGTGTGTCATGATGACGCTCATGTTAGTTTATTATCCAGATCATAGAGTACTATTTTATTTAGTTGGAGCAATTAAAGTGAGACAAGTACAGACAAAGACACAACATTCGTTTCCAACTTGCAAAAGTCTTCCAAACCATTGATCTTTTTGACCCCAATAACTGACTTCAGCTCTTCACACCACAAACTGATGACTAGCTGTGAAACCCTTAGCATATGGTGATTTGTGTTTTTCTAAAATGACAAAGGCTGAAACGAAAACTAGAACATGAGGCAAGGCAAATCATTACTTTTTTTTAGGAAAGTCTATTTCATACGAGTGCAGGGTTGCATGGTGAACAAGGCTGTACTCGATAGAAAGGAAAACCTTGAAAAACGGGTATCGTAAATACAAAATACAGCTTATGATTCAAAATACAGCTTATAATTCCCATTGACAGGAAAAAAACCCATGAAAAAAGAGGTTTTGTGCAAGATACTAAATCAGTGGAGCATTTCTGTAATAGCCCAAGAGGGTCTGTAACTTATCCTGATACAAGGAATGCGCACATTTAAAGGTTGCATCATTACCAAAGAGTGTCTACATGAACTGAGCTCAGAAGATAAACGTTAATATTCATGGCAACAATTCAACCTGATACTTAATCTACTTGTTTAGATGTTATGCGAACATTTTTCAACAGAGTAGAAAGTAAACACAATTTATCTAGATTGAAAGTAGTTTTTGAAGAAATGTGCGATTTTCCTGTGGTTCTTTAATAAATTGAAAGTTCCCTGGCTTAAAAGAAAACATGACCACAATAACGCCTACGCTAAGAAGAGGCCTTCCACACAAAGCAAATAAACATAGTGAAACGAGAGACACAGCAAAAATTCATTATGTATTTGTCAGAAGTAATCCATATATGTTGCAATTGTTCACAGAATAAAGACAATACATTGACCTCAAATTGAGTGTTAATAGAGGGAGGTCTTCGTAATTTTCTAAAGTCATGAAACTGACCTATCAGACAATAGTTCGTGGAATTTAAAAGGTGACTGATAATACTATAGGCCAACACTGATAAATATCCAACAAGTTTACTTTGCTTTCAAAGATAGGCAAAGTAAACAACCTGTTACTGAGTTTACAAACTCATTCGACTGAAAGAAAAACGGTTTCGTCATTTCTCGGAAGTAATTCTATTATATATGGGAGGTTTACTACCCGAAAACTCAAGAGAAATATTGCATTGAAATATCTCATGCTTAGGACTGGAAATTAATAAACTGAAACTTTAAAGTTCAAAATGCCAAAGGTATTAAAGCTGAAACTTAAACGACTTCCATTAATGTCATACATCACAATTGACGGTAGATGCACGAATCAAAAATAGACCCTATATGTTTCAATTCATTCGTTACAACATAATGATATATCGTATAAAACTAAAATCGTGTATGATGTTAACTATACATACATTATTAATACTGTGTAGGTAAGCTCATAAACTGATGAAATTAAATAAAGGTCCTCAGTGTCATTTAGAATTAACCCTATATCTCGTAACTTTATCAGATTAGTCCTCACAACGTGTTCCGTGCTGTTACGTAACTGTTAGGATATTAGCGAGATGTATATCGAATACCATTACAAGTACCCCCACGTAATTATGAAGTCAACTCGTACTCGTACTGATTCTTTGTAGTGTTCAGACGTCACAGTTAAAAAACAGTCGCAAAATTTACTGAATTGAAATGGCGGACACTGGAGCAACAGCTGTGTGCAAGATTCGATTTCACCAGTAGTGATTGAAGATGAGTTCCGTCTGAACTTCGCTTCAACAGGAATGACATTACTCTCGTTCTGGGTGCTTTTGGGTTACGTTCGAAATTCGTTTTCCAAACAATGTTGATATTTTACAAGAAAGTTGTACTGAAAGACTGCTGCCATTGCAAATACTTAAGGTGATTCCTTCACAAAGTGCGCACATCATTTGCGCACTTAAAAACTAGTAATGGTACTCCTACTTCTACTCATTCTTGATCTAAAATTTCTTGTTTTACACAGTTTACACAGTTTTTGTAGAATATACAGCCACGTCGAACGATCAAACACACGACTTTTAAGAACAATTCTAAAGGCGACAAAGCAACGATCAATCAAAGAAAATATCAATCATGCTCACATACCCCCATGATCTCAGTGTCATCATCAAAATCATCCAAGAAAACCAAGGGGCTCTCCATATCTCATCAGCCGGCATCTTTTTTGTTGAGATGGTGGAGCTTCATCAAAAACATCTTTCTAGCCAGAAGACGACTCAACTTGTTCTCGAGACGGTCTGACATTGGTAACATACCGCTACACTACTGAATGGAAGTCGGGGACTGTGACTGGGGCTGGTCCCGAATTTATTGTGGGGATTAACAGTGTAAGCATCATTGACATTTACGTTTGATCGATCGTCGACCTCCTGTAGTCTTGCCAATAATTCCTATTTTCTACCCATTCAGCAAAGCCACCACTATCATCATACTGCTTACTTATATCAGAGTACTTCAAACTAGTCTCTCCCATTTTTGTCGAGATAGCTTGTAGAGTATAGAACAACGGTCCAACGATCAAGCACACCACTGTTAAGAACAATCACTAAAGGTGAGAAAGGGATGATCAATCACACCAAAAGTCAGTCATACTCACAGTTTATTTCACGCGGTCTTGCACAGAATAGTACGGAAAATTAAGCTCTAGTAATTTAAAAAGAAAATCGCAGTTTGCGTTTACATTATACATTGCAAAACGTAAACTTTGTGAATACTTGGTGATTATGAAGAACACTGATTGATTGAATTGAAATGTTGTATCACATTTCAATGATTTTCGTTTTCTTGTTGTAGCCAATCATTGAAATATTCCTACACAGAATGATTTTAACATTCTTTGCTATGTCGTGCTTATCACAAGACAGGTAAATTTTTATCACCTTGTCGTTGAATTCTACAAAAAATTGGCTTTTGTAAGATAGTTTTAAAGGAAGGATTAATACAGTAGCATCAACTGTAGTATCAACCTCACGAGATTCTTAATAAATTAAAAGTTACAATTTTCCTTGAGATTTTTCCTTTTCCGAATTGAACAACCATCACAGTGTGATGTCTCCTCGAGGATGGCGTTGCTTTTAACTATTCCGTTGTTAATTCGCTAATCTTTAAAGCTGGATCGGCGCCATAGCCTGAAAATGGTGTCGGTGACAAACAACAAACAAAATCATTACATTTTCGAACTACGAAATATTATACTGTTCTGAAAACTATGCTTAGGGTTTTAAATGTTATATCAAGAGAACAAGAAGATACATTTTCTTTTAGTAATAATGTCTGTTTGTCTGTCTGATGCTTAATTGCTATTGTCATATCTCGTCTTAGCTAAACAACCCTGTTTTTTGCTCTAAATTAAATTTGTTTATCTGCAAATAGTTTTTGAGCTATCTTCTCGACAGTAGTCAAGTGGAGGAAAGAGAAATCTCTGCGAGTTCATCCTTGAGCAATAATGGAGTGGATAGCATTAACGTTCTATTGTTCGTATCTGTTCTAGAAGCATGTCAAACCGTCTGATCATGTCGTCGCTCGTGTTGTAAGTACACACAATCGCATTGACCATTTCATTCCCATGTTAGCAATAGCGAAATTGATCCTGGATGTAGGACCGAGTCAAAGTACTCCTTTCTTGCAGGACGGAGAGTGTTGTGAACAACGAGTACCTTATTAAAAAGAATTCTACCTGAAGTTCTTATATGGCTTGAAGAAAAAAATCTTTGGAATACATTTTCCTAATCTTACCCTGTGAAATGTTATTGGAACATACGAAGGTAGCATCTATTTACACGATAACAAAGTTTTGTGAATGTTTCTTTTGGCCATTGTCTAACAGCGACCACATGTTTGCAACCTTAATAAGAGCAATGGTATCAACGTGTGGTTTGTCTTTTGCTAACAACGAGCAGTCATCTACTCGATGTCCAAGCACAATGCCGCGCAGGGAGTCTTCGCCTTTCTAAGAGAAATGATACTTTCTGAATCTGGCTTTTCTGGATTAAGTACCAATCAGAAAAATTGAAATGTTTCATTCAGAAGCCGTTGTTTGTCCTTAAGCGCACATCATTCGCAAATTTCTCTATAATAAAAATATATCATACCCAATGAAAATGTTATTTGACCAAAAATTGAAAACTGAATAACGTGCAGTCACGAGCTAGGAATGAATGTAAAGCAAATTCTCCACTTGAAGCACACGATTGAAGTTATGTAAAATATTGCAAATAGTTATATTTAGTTACCGCTTATTGTTTACTTGTTTACTGGTGAGCGGCACTTGTTTGAGGAACGTTGGTCATAATCAAACTTTACCACAAAATAGCTTCGCCTGCCGCACAGTCATCTTTACACTAGCATCAATGACATCATCAAGATATTGTGTCATTTCGTAATGAGCAATGATAAATCAAAACCTCGCAGCACGACGTGTTTTGTTTACTGTTAATTTTTGTTTATAATCGACGTATTAGTCCTTGTAATTACGGAGCCATTTGTTTTTAATTGCTTGCAAGAAGTAAAAGTCACTGAATTGCATAAAATGATCGTTTAAAATCTCATATTTAGTTACCACTGTAGGATGTGACACTCCACCACTGCCTAGATGCTTTGAAGTTAGTCACGTTCGCAAAGTTGAGTTAATTTATAGAAAAAATCAAGTCGTTTCATTTACAATTCGCTAACGCAATTCATCTTATCTACATCTATTTCCCATCCTTGTTAATATTTGTTTAAGCAACCCTGAAATTTATCAAGCATTCTTAGTTACTGCATTGATTTTAAGGCTGGTGACCATTTCCATGTTTTGTTGAGGAGCTCAGAAACCATCCGTGTCGGTTTCGAGGATGAAAGAATAGCCCGGACTGTCCTCTGCTTATTGTATAAGGCGACTAACAGACGATGGTGACGGAAAGGGCAAGCGGCTGACAAAGAGCTTGCCATCATATGATGTTGAACTTTAGCACAAACCATACAAGATGTTCTAAGGTCAGGGTGGCAATGTAAATTCATATTGGCTTTGCCATTCCCTAACATAGAGATGAAGCCAAATCTGAAACAAGCGAAGATTGGCAAGCTCAGAACCAAGTCGGGAAAAATAGTTATTTACGACTGATGGTGGCAAAATCCTACCGTCCTTTGTGTTTACCACCTGATTTGTGGTTTTACCAAAGCATATTCCACAACATACATCTGCTTGCGTGGTTACAGTAATATAGCTTAAAAGAGACAGAAAACGTTTGACTAAGACTACTCTTTGTTTAAAAAGGGTTGGCAGTTGCAGCCACCACACTCCATTATCTGGCTCGGCTGTATCTGCATTGATGGCTTTCATGACAGCTTAGACACAGCTAAACCATCTTATGAGGATATCTCAAGTATTTTCCTGCTAACATGGTCTGAGTCCCCTTTATGTATAACCAAATCAGCTCACGAGGGTTGCAGATATTGTCAGCTATCAAAACAATGGCGTTTCGTCATTAACTGTAATATAGAGCAAAATGAAAACAGGAAACATCTGATTCTCGTAGCAACTATAAGCATAAACGTGTCGTATTAAGTTTCTCTCTTCTTGAAAATACCATAAAGACTATTAAAGGTACCAAAATCACAAGCTGTGAGCGTGGATAATAGTTTGCTTTCCCCTTTGAAACAAAGTTGCTACTACTATGATGGGACCAGCAGAGAGAACACGATCAAAAGTAGAGCTATGAACACAAAAGAAATTACTTTAATAATACACCTCAATGAATCTCGGATAGAACAACCAGAACGTCAAGAAGGACATTATTAATGGTCAACGATAACAGTATCGCTATCAAAAGAGTTTCATTAGAAACGATAAGCCTAGGGCATAGAGTCCAATTTGTGGGGACCCATCAATAAAATGTTTTAAAGAAATAGATCAGTGTCTTAAGTTTACATGTTTTATGATGACAATATTCTTGGAAAAATGAATTCTTAGTTTAAGGATCGTGTTTTGTTACATATTTAGCTGAAAGTAGGGAAAAGATTTTGCATCTGAATTTAAAATGTTACACCTTAAAACAAACGTTAACAGCTACATAGCTCATCTTGATATGTTTAGCATAGGCAGGCTTGTAGTAATAATTGTTTATTGTTTAGAACTACTGCAGCAGTGATGCTGTTTCATCGCAGTAAACAAAAAACCAATTTACTTTAACGTAAGACCTTCCTAAACTCAGGAAAAGCCTTATTTAATCAGACAAAATACTATTCTTAATCTCATGAAAAATGGCTTTTGAAATTCGTTAATTTTGGAAATGGTAATGTCCTGAAAATACCAGATACAAGACTACCGAAAAAATCACAGGAGTGGACACCTCCTGAAAAGAGGAAGAGGAAGACCGGTCACAAATTGGGAAAGAAAGATACATCAAGATCTACGAGAGATAGGAATCAGCTGGGAAGATTCAAGAAGGATATTGGAGGACAGAGCGAGATAGAGTGTTGTTGCTGCCCAATGTTTCAACCGCAAATGGAGGAACTAAGTATGTCGTAATATGGAACGAAAGTTCGAAGCAATATGGTACTCAAAATTTGCCGAAATTATTATAATGGTTGACAGTCTAAATCCAAGTATCAGGTGTCTAACTCTGAAAATATTTTTAAAACAATATTCTACAAAGCTAACGCCTAGATCATAAGTCCTTTTATATGTTATATAAGTCGAATACAATTACATTTTATTCGCTTTTAAGGCAACATTACACAAGAGTCACGTCAAACGTCGCATTTAATGTGTCAAATAAAGTACAAATTTTATATTAAATTGAACAAATTATTCCATAGACATAATTGAGTTATGCATCATGTTCGACACATGGAAAAAATGACATTTAATTTGAAGTCATATCATTGTCGCATAATGCGACAGAGTATGTCGAACAAAATAATTTCGTTCGACTATAATTCATCACATGCATAATTCAAATCAAACGTTGCATTTTAAATCCATTTAGTTAGCTAAATTTTATTGGACTCATGTAAAATATGAGGCATGATCTAGGCCTACATTGTGAGGAGTAATTACTTCCAGGCCCCAGTTTTAAAAATCCAAGTCCTCGTCTACTCAATGGTAGCCATTGAAGAGCTCAAAAAAAGCTTACGATTTCTGTTAGACTAATTAAGAATACATAACATCTTTTTTTTAATCTCTAGAAATTAAGGGACGTTGAGTGGAGTGCTATGGAATAAAAGGTAGGTATAACAACGTCAAGAGGTACTTTGGGATCAACGCATGCCTGCTGTGTACTCAGAACCATCTATAGTAATAGTTAGTTAAATTGCCAATGAACCTCGAATTATTTACTCTTATTTAAGCATTTCATTTTGATTATTGCAACAAACGGTCAAATTAATCTATTTCTTGACTGTCGAAGACTAAACATTTTTAACTTCCCTTCGCATAATGAAAAGTGACAGAAACGGCCATCATTACACATATAACAGCCAATCTCCACATGTGCTAAATGGTAATTTGGCAAAGAAATTTCTTCATTTTTTATTTCTTTTAGTTCATGTTATATTTTAGGGTCAGAACCACCTATAGCAGAACGTAAAGAGACATTACGAATCACACAGTATCATGGTCTGTGTTTTATCCATCAAATGTTGTAATAACTGAGAAGCATACCACATATAATTCTCTAAGCAACATCTATGGCTTTAATGCTATTACATTACAGAGGCCCTCCTCTTTCATTAACCCATCATAATTGAGTTCCTACCTTTCATAAAATTTCAATCTTTGAAATAATCAGGTATGGTATTTTTACAAAGACGCATTTAAACATGCAGGCTCTATCTGCATGTAGACCAGAACAACTAATCAATGCCAGCCTACTAATTATACCTAGCGGTCTCGGAAAGGCTCCATTTACTGATAGCAAGATCATCCACCATCTTAAAGGATGAAGATTTTATGCGCTGAACCTTATCCATTAATCGTATCTTTTAACCAGCTAACCAATACTATGCAGCAATAACAAATCCATAAGATGTTAACTAGCTTTAGGTAGTGCAGATTGTGTCTCACGAAGATAAAGTAAATGAAAGATCAAGAAATACACCTTGAGTATAAGATAAACACCTGCTTTTCTCACTGATCTCATATAGTGGAATTCTTGAAGTGTAAATCTCAATACTCTATCTGTAAGTATGAAATTCGTATAGCGATGGAAACACTTATGAGTCTTGGTACTCGAACGAATATGAAATTCACATGGCACTGGATATCTGGTTTTTACAGCAATTTTCTCTTTCTTACACAAATAACTAACTCAGTTAACTGATGTCAATGTCAAAACTATGGTTGCTGTTAATCGTTTACGATATTAAGTTGACTACACAAATCAATGTCCGAATATTTCTTTGCAGCATTGTAATGATGGCGATTCTTGCAATGAACAGAAAATAAATATGATCCGAACAATAAGTGCAACTCGCACTAATATTTCAACAACCTTTGTAGAAAAATTGCTAATATGTATGGAAATTTAGAATTTCCAACTACGTTTAGATTTCCTGATATCTCTGACCTTACTAGACATGTAAACATTGCCTATACTTTTATTCTATGGTTAGATTGATTGTCCCTAATTCTCCTGCAGACAGTCCTTTGCCCCTAAAGATGCTTACTTTTCTCTTAGGATAGCCCGATCCTAGGATTATGTCAATGAATGTTATGGCTTGTGCTGCTGTGTTCTAGACAGACCTATTTCTCATCTAGCCAAAACATTTGGTAAAATCACAGACATGCCTTCGTATCAGCTAGTTCAAGAGCAAAGAAAAATGTTTTCTTCTCAGAAAACAACGAAGTCTTGCGATCAATCCTTTCTTTTCAATTGCCTTCACTTCCTTGTTTCTTGCGGGACTAAGTTGTCATTAAGCTCTCATTTACAATACATTATTTGGGTACCCGAAGTAATAAAAAATTTCAGTCATTATACTTAAGTATTGTCGTAGGTTGTGAATGTGTTTAGTGCAACTAATGTAGGAAGGTCATAAAGCATGTATGAAATACCCGCTGTCAAGAAGAGACCATTCTATGTAGACTTAAACATATTGTTTGTGAGAAATCTATCAAAAATAAACAGCAAAAATGTTTTCAGGTAGATAATTTCATCGTTTTCTTTGAAGAGTAAGCCTTCCAAATTTCGCAACGCAAACAGACTTGCATCGTTTAAAGTTTCCGCTGTGGCCGTGTCAAAGCACAGCCGCGAAAAAGGAGCCACGTTTATTGCGAAGTTCTTTACGATGATTAAAGAGAATTTTCAGAGAAGATGAAGGTGCGTTTAGCATAGTTTATCCGCCATTAATACTTCGTTAGTGAACATCTGAAACTTGCAAATGCACTTCTTTCTGTACCTCTTCCGTGCAAACAATATTTATGCTTTTGGCTGCGTGCAAACAGTCAGAGGCAAAAAATACGTAAAATGATCGATAATAGGTATTATATAAGACTTCGATAAGATCGATAGTAGGTATGTACTTGTAACTATTTTGTGTGATAAAATATGTAATCATTTCCCAGCTAAACAGTATATTTTTTATACTTGCCGGCAATTGCTCTGTAGAGTGTCCAAAGCGTGTGCTTTGAACGCTTTAAAAGTATTTGGTCGAACAAGCTTATTCTAACTTCCTAACAAATGTGTAGACTTCCAAAAAGTCCATGCTTATTCACCATAATACTTAAAATATATCGCTACATTAAAACTGTTAGTCATACATCAAATAAAGCATTGCTTGCAGAATTTGTTCGCGTATAATCCGTATGTGTAAATATAATCTATAACATTAATCAGAAGAATCTGAATAGTAAAGAATTGCCTTCTGAACACAGTGTTTTACCGAAAAAGTTATTTTGTTATAAAATTGACCATTTTATTACCGGATGAGTACTTTCCAGTTAGGTGATATTTAGGAGTTTAAAATCCGGCATTTTTTCTTCTCGGCTTTTGTCGTTGCTTTACTGTTTTCGTACTTCATCACTTAGCAATGATCAGTTTCCCTTCCAATAGACGATGTAGTAAAAGAAATGGCAAAGTGGGTTTAATTATAACAGAAACAAGAATGGTTTTGATATTTAGTTTAATTCGTGAAAAGTCTGACTTAAAGCAACATAAATAATTTTATAACCCCATAAATGATGATAGGTAGATTTAATCAGTGTGCACTCTGAGCTTCTTTCCCTTCAAAAGGTAGCCTACATACTCTTGAAGATGACTGTTGAGCACTTTATATTCCTTGCGTTCATGTAAATTCACTATTTTTGGGTGAAATGAACGTGAGGAATACGTATGAACTGTATAAAATGACCTTCATTTGCTACGTCTGCTCGTCGATTCGAATAAGAGCGATTTGCAGGAAAGAAAAGTTTAACTTTCTAAATCAACAAATTTATAGGTTGCTGACTTGAAGATTTGTTTTCAACTTTCTCTTGGGTCATAGAATATTTTTACTTTCACGTCAGAACGTTACACATTATGTTACTTTACGACATAACTAATGCTGCATATAATCTTGTTCATTATACATGATATAAACTAACGCCTACAAAACTAAAAAGCAAAAACAAAATGAATATAATATCGAGAAAAAGAGAGCAAATAGAAAATTTGCTGCAATTTAAGTTTACCTTTTTCTGAGTAGGTTTCTATTGGAATTGCAGGTAGCTAGACACATTCGACCTCCAGTAAGCCTTCCAAAAATATCGAGTACATGAAAACAATGAAACTCAAAGGTGACGTGATGTGCGGTAGCCGAAACAGCCGTTGTTTACATTGCATAGACACACCTTCAATCAGCTAAACTCTGCAATTTTACATTACAGTCAGCATGAGAAAAAATTAACAAATCTGTGGTTTTGGGAAAGCTTAGCAAACCATAATTGTTTTCTTTGCTGGCTTAACTTAAGAAACGTCAGTAAACTGAGGATAGGATAGCTAAGAATTATTTTAATGACGAATAAAATGGTCAACGCTGTCAGTGTTTCTTTTATGACATGAAAGTGACACCTGCTTGAGGATTTTCAATTGATGCTGGTGAACAATATGGCGCCCTGAATACTCCAGAGATAAAACTGTGGTAAATATGGAATTATAGAAGGTTTTTAATGGCAGTAAAATTCATTTTCACTAGGCTTATGTTCTACAAATTCCCCCTTATTATAATACAAATTTACTTAACTTCATAAAAAATTCAATGACTTTATCTTTCATGCTTAGGGTCACATTGCTGTTGAAACCTTTGTCCTGTTCATGGCGTAAGCAAACCTACTCTTAGCTTAAATGCAAATCTCATGTTGGATGTTGGTCTATGGTACAAAACATGGCAGCAAAGCCAATTGAGATATACATATAAGGTCTATTTTGCTGATATGCTTTGCATTACTCCAAGGCAACAGTGCTAAATACGCCAGATTGAAACAACAGTTTTATTTCAGAGGCTAAAAATCTACACCAATATAGATAGGTGATTTGTTTTGTTGAAGATCATAATCAGATGTCTTTAAAAAGTATACAAAACACGACGATGAAGTTAATCCAATTTTACAAGGAATAAGACATAGTATCATTCCTCTCCCTCAACTTATCTTTTAGCTGGTGGAATATTACAATAAAATTACACAGAAATGAGGAAATTTATACATGAAGCTTGAACGTGACGAGCAAAGGAGTCACATGACAACATTTAGCACACAAATGGGCCTGTTCTGGCATACTCCTTTGAATTATGGTAGTAATGTCACTAAAAAATTGCTCCCAACAACAGTATTTACTGGGTATCAACTGGGTTAAAAATATCACTGATGATATTTTGGTTTTCTATAGCAGATGCAATGAGCATGACCAAGCACTTGACACCTGCTTCAAGATTCTGATTCACCAGATACGAAAAGCTACCCTCAAACTGAAAAAGAGGCTCTGAAAGAGTATTGTCTTGGCCATTGAACATTTCTATTTTTACTTTGTTGGTCATTCATTTACACGGAAACCTGACCATAAGCCAATGAAGAATATTAATAGATACAACGACACGAAAACGTTTGCCAGAGTCGACTGTTGGATTCTACACCTCCAGCCCACAGATAATTACAGTAAACAGAGAGTTACCATAGAAAAAAAGTGCACTGTATCACATTTCAAAAGAATACTTAAACCAGAAAATTGGGAATCTGAGTCTCATGAGGACGATGTTATGCCAAGACATAAATCTGAACATAGATCTCAAAGAGGTCAAGGGCAACGTTCATCAGGAATAGTGCTAAGACCAGACTGAGGATGCCATGCTAAAAGAGAAGGTATTATTGTAATAACGAGACTCGTTATTGAAACTAGAGCCCAGTCTCGTTTTTGTATGTTGCGTAATCATTGTTTATATGACTATAAGTAGCCTTGATTTTTTTAGAGTTTTAAGGCCAAATGGCCTGAATATACGTGCTTTTATGTGAGTTTAGGATCTGTTTTTGCATGTAGTTTGCAGAGTTGTTTCCAGAGCTGATCTTTTTGTTTTGGCAAAGCGTTTGGTTTCTTTTCGTTACGACTTTTAGCCTTAGATAACGATTCACAGTACATTTTGATATATTAAATTCCTCATCCTCACATTTATGTAGGTTTGGAGAAATCACCTTACAATTCACAATGAACCGTCAAAAATCGCGGACCCTTTTGTACTAATCACAGATTGCTAAGATACGAGGAAAGTCTATCACTAGGAGACTATTTTTCTTCTTCTTAATTCGATTTGATAATTTCCATTCGCTGCTTGACCTTGCTGCTGGTTGGCTACTGCTTGCTATTGTTTTAGGATATGCGTACCTAACTGTGACACCAAGAAATCTTTACAGGTCATCTTTATTTGCGATCGCATGAAGGTGAATCATGGCAATGGATTATTGTTGCTTTCTTGTTTATTTTTAACATATGATCAAAGCGACAAGGAGGGCCGATAAACGTAGTTCAACATCATCTATTTTTACGATTCCTTCCTCTACTTTTAAGAAATAAACCGTCTCCATGTTATAGGAGGTAGGGCATTCATATTTGACTCTAACACTTTATACTCGTCTGCATGTATGTTTCTGACGCCATACTTCATACTCTTAGGGAAAAGTGGCTAGGCAGTATTTAGTGTTTCAGCCATTTTTTGTAGACATATTAAGGTCATGTTGATCATGCTTCTTTTTACTTGGATGCTGTTATTGAGACGTAAAGCTAGCCAGACTGCTGAGGACTTACCTCGTAGCTTACTATTAAAATTACTCAAGTTTTTACAAAAGATGATTTAGCTGTGTTTCAAAAGGGACTACTCCTTTCCCATTTTATTTAAGGCGTTTGATCAGATTACAGTCGCAAGTATTTACTTTAGAGCAAGTCTGGCGACGTTATGGCTTAAATGACGACGTTTCAATTGCTTACCCCTTTCTACTACCATTTCTGCTCCAGTTTGTGCTGTATAACGTCGGTATTCAGAACATGTTTAGAAATTTCAGCAACACACCTGGTTTACCTAAATACTCTGTCTTATTGAGCATCATCCGGACATCATTGTATTATTATCGTCTTTGATAAGCCTGACGCTTACAGTCATTGGGTAAAGACGCTTTCAACAGCATTGATATATGAGCCAGACTTTATGCTGTTTGCTTGTTTTTGTCTTTTCGTGATTTAGATGGCACAGTATATATTTAGAACATGTCACAGCACCATCCTCGTTCCAGCACAGCATGCTCAGGCTTTCACATGAACGTCAATGACGTGGCTCGTGCAAAGCCAATGTTAAGAGATCTCTACTAGTCGCTTGCTGAAAGCGACTTACTTTTTCCTGCTTTTCTACTTTTAGCACATAAAAGCTTATCTTTCCACGTATTTAGGAAACAAAGATGGATGCGTTGTAGGCACAATACACCTGCCACTTGTAAGGCGTATACTTTAAGAGACAGACACCCAAGAGCAAGAGTAGACGATGGCTGTTAAATGACTATTAGTCTTTGACGTTTCCTCTTGAGCTGTTTAACATAGTACAGAAGGCGTCAAATTTGCAGTCTTGAGAACCGGGTTCGGCGCCCCGGTAGTCAAATCAAATCTTAATTTCTGCTCACATTTTTGGTAACACTTAGACAAAAATGTAACAAAGTTATAAATAAGAGCCGAATACCTTTAAGTCGGTATATGGCAAAGGAAATCAAAGCTTCAGCACGGGAATGATTGATTAGTGACTTTGAAACATAGCATCTTGCTCATTCTTCAGAATGCTATGTTATCCCGCTTCCGTTGTGACAACTTTCGGTCATCTCAACTTATCCACGCATGCGATTGTTTGCCAAGTATGGTAAAGATCTTCTCAAAGCTTTTTTCAGCCTCAAAGACATTAACGTATTATATTCTGTACAACTTTTGTGGGTACAGACAGGACAGTCCTATCAAAGAAACAAGTGAAAGTGTAACAATCGATCGCTAGAGCTTCACCGAAACTGCATGTGACCCACAGACGGGAAACTTTGAGTTGGGGCTCAGATAGCGGATTGCTGCAACTTTACCTTATACACAACTATCCTGTCCACATCTGTCCGGGTTTGCAGTGTGATATCTAATCTATAGTCCTTGTTTTAGCATTATTGATAATGATATTTACTGATAGTTATCACTGTAGTGTCAAGAAGCACTATAATCACCTGATACAATACACCTTTCCCAGATGACTCCACCTTTGTAGTTTTTTATTTCAGTTGCTTCTTTTAAGTCATGCCGTGTCAATTGCTTCGCAACAATTACTATCACAATTATGGTCATTTTCATTTTCCTTGCACTCCAGTACATGCTTTTTTCTGAGAACCTTCTCCTGGTACATTAATGGCCAAACAATTCAACTGGAAACATTCAGAAGGCCACCGAAATAATTTAAAAATAAACCTCAGTAGAAAAAGAGATGCAAATTGTATGAATTTGCATTCAAGGATTTAGAAGAACGCAATTTTATTGCCGTTTTTAAGGCCATCAACCGTTATTGATATATCAGCATCCACAGTAATGAAGAAAGATGTAAACAGTACATGGTCGAAAGGGTGTCGTTTGGAGTGTTGTGCCAATTACTAGTAAAACGTTATTAATAGCCTTCATGGAAACGTTTAAATTCTTTGCCAAATCATGATGACAATTCATTGTCATTTGTCAACTCTCAGATATTCGTTAGCAATTCCACATTTACTTATCTACATGTTCTAGAAGCTCTCTTGAGCAAAACAAGACCATTTGAAACCCGATTATAAAGGATTTTATCTCCTTTGATGGGAGCAACATTTAGCTAACATATTCAAAATGATATTCAAAAGCATGCAGCTAATATTGTTGATTCTCACGAAGATACTCACATAAATCTGAAAATTATACATTATACAGAAAGCATCGTTCTAAGCAGTTGTTAAAAAGTAGCCATCATCCAATAATTACACTACGACAAGCACGCTCATGTAGTGTATATATGCAAAATTTTCTTGCCCCTCTAAAGAAGTGTTCATTCTTATAAATGCTATATTCGACTGCTACATGGCATTGAGTTGATCAATAATTACAAAATGGTCGAAAGACACTTTACCTGCTATTCTTCTGCTTAAGGCCACGAATCCTTTAGAGCCAAAATGTCAGCAAGTTGCGATTGTCCTGAAAACAAGGCTAGTTTTGGCAACGACAAAAAAAATCCATCCTTGAGTTTAAAAATGGCAGATTAAAAGCGCAACCTGTTCTTGTCTAAGAGCAAATGAGACGACAGTAGAATGAAGTGACTTAAATTAACCATATCCCGTACTTAAAAGTAATAGCAAAGTAATGTACATTAAAAAGAGGTTGAATTTGTTCAAGAATCATTCGACCTAAAGCCCGTTGAGAACGAGATTCCAAAGTACTATCTAAAACAGCACAAACATAGCAAACAATACTAGCTTCCGTGTACGATTGCAGCAACAATTAAGATAAAAACTTGTGATCTAGCGTAGATATTTCTCATTGGTTGAGTTACGTTCCCGGCTATTTGACAGATGTGTCGGTTGATTTTTTTCTAGCAAATAGCTCACCGTGTTTTGACCACCTGCTAGAACATGACAATTAGAGCCGAACATACAATTTCCTACTATTTCTTTAAGGACCCGTTGATTGGGTCAAGATATTTTAACTGTTACAAAAGGGATACCCTTTTCGTTTCTGTACAATATTGGCTGCAAACATTTATTGTGTACATGCACACGTTTTTCTTAACTAAAGAGTAAGTAGGCTTCTAATTGAAATGTTCTTTGCTTGGAGAAATTGGTCATAATTTCAGCCTATTATCGTAGAACAATGGTCACATATATTATCAGCTGCTTCTCTCTTTCTCTCGTTAATGAATTCAAGTATATCACTCATGAGTTGAGCGTAAGTAATATAATTGCAGTAAAACAGGAACGACTCTAATAGAACTCCCATTTCTCAGGCTCAAAGGACAATACTAAAGCCGATATGCCATCCCGTAAAAGGTTTAATATATATAAATTCAATGATGCAACGAGTGGAAACACAAGCGCGGTTGATAGATAGATAGATAGATAGATAGATAGATAGATGGATGAATCGATAGATAAATAGATCGATAGATGGATAGATCGATAGATCA
>JANTCA010015811.1:0-25474 GCA_024741275.1 Chironex yamaguchii | reverse complement strand
ATTGTAGCGTCACTAACAAGTTCACACTCAACCGATTTGGATAACTCCGTTTATTAACTCACGGTTAATTCCTTTGTTTTGAACATTTGTGACAAATTAGATATCGAAAACAAGGAACGTAGTTATAACGTTTATCGGTCAAAATGGACCCTGGTATTGAAAGAAAAACTCGTGTTCATGATACTTAGACGAAGGCCTGGAACACGATACAAATGCAAGTGGTATGTTTCTCTGGGACAAAGAGGGCATAGAAAAAGGGTTGAGTGGACACATTCTGATATCAAAGTTGCTGAACCACTTTTAAATGCTGACAAAGATAATTCAATGACAGCAACAGTTATCGGGAAGAGAATCGACTAGTCAAGTTTGCGATCCCTGCAAAGTATTTGACAATCACAAAGAAAACAGGAAATAATAGAAGCTCTAAAAGATTCAAAATGTCCTGAGAAGGAAAGAGAAATATCAATTCAATCAGGAAACGTCTCTCTCCCTCTGGAAGAACCCCACCCTCTGCATGATCCCATTCCAGCCCTGTCCTTGGCAGTACTGGACCACACCTCGCCTATGTGCTCCTGCAATTCATCTCGGCAGCATGCCTTTGGCCTACCATGGGATCATTTGTTGTCCAATGGGCACCATTCCGATATGCGGGGGGGGGGGGGCACCTGTTGTCTGTTCTTCTAGAGACGTGCCCAGCCAAGCTTGTTTCCCCTGATGTGGTCTATGATGTCGATCACTTTTGCCTGATCTCTGATCCGGGTTGCTCGCTTTTTATCTCGTAATGTTTGACAGATCACAATCTTTTCCAACTTTCGTTGTGTAGTAACCAGCTTTTGTAGTTATGTTTCACTGCCATATGTTAACGCCAGCAGGATGCATTCATTGAAACCTTTTCTATTGAGTGATATATGAACACTCTATTTACACATGATGGAGGTCAGTTTGTTGAATGCACGCCAGCCCAAATCAAATCAGCATTTTACCTTCTGGGTTTGATCATGGTGATTTGTTACCCGAGTTTGAGTAGTTGTTGGCCTCTTCTATTTTCTGACCACCTACAAAGGTGTCAACATGAGTAGTGAATTTGTTCGACACGACCTTTTGTTTTGCCAAGGTGCATGTTGAGACCAAATGGCTTGCTGGTGTCATTAATGTATTGCAGCATAGTTTGGAGTTGTGCGTGTGAGTTTCCAAAGAGTATGATGTTGACCGCAAACATGAGATGGGATAGATTCTCTATTAACTTTAACTCTCCTGTTGTCCCAATTGATTCTCCTGTTGTCCCAATTAATGCTCCTGTTGTCTCAATTAATTCTACTGATGATGGTGTCCTGTATGCATGATATGAATGGCCTTGGTTAAATATTGCCTCCCTGTCTTTCGTCTATGTCAAGTTAGAATTTGTCATTATTGCTGTGCAGCCGTAGTACTGATGTTGCGTTCTGGTACAGGTCTTTCACAATGGAGATACAGACCTTGGTTTTGAAGTGCCTCAAAAAGTGGTTGAAATTCAAAGCTTTTTCATAGTCTACCGATGCTAGTCACAAGAGGATGTTGTATTCTTTTGTCTTTTCTTGAAGTTGGTTAATTACATGGAGATGGTCAATTATGGAAAATCCAGCTCTGAAGCCTTCTTGCTCCCTTGGCTGATAGAAATCTAAAGTCGGCAGCATTCACCTCAATAGTATGCGGGAAAAGACCTTGTATTTGATTGGTAGTAGACTGATAGGTCTATAATTCATGATGTCTGTGATGTCTCCCTTTTTGTGTAGTAAGATGACTACTGCGTTCTTCCAAGAGAAAGGTATCTTTCGCAGAATAAGCACTGGTTGAACAAGCGAGTGAGTATGGTGACAATTGCTTCTCGACCGTCTTGGAGGATACCACGTGTGATTTTGTCTTTTCCTGGTGACTTAGTGCATTCCAGCCTGTTTATTGATACCCTTACCTCCGATGCAAGATATGGTGGTGTGTCATCTGCAACTTGTTTACCTACAGACACCTGTTCTGTTGGTGTAGCTGCTGGCCTTCTCGAAGCATAGACGTTCTTGTAGAATTCCTCGCATCGCTTAACTATCCTGTCCCTGTCTGTTATGACAGATCCATCCTCTTCCTTGATAGAAGTGAACTGACTTTTGCCTAGGTACTGCTTGCGCTTGATAGCTTTCAAGCTTTTACTGTTCTTGATTACTTGGAGAATTTGCTTATCATGGAAAGCTTGAAAGTTTTCTTCCAAGCCTATTCTGATGGCCTTGAATGTTTCTGAGTATTTAATAATCAACCTTCAGTAGTCTATTCTTCTCTATAAGTTCTTTTGTTCTTGCGGATAGTTTGTCTGGGGTATCCTTTCGTTGTTTTGCGGCTGTGGACATTAGAGCTTCACAAATGTTGTTAACAATGACGTCTGCTATTCCATCTAGGTCATCCTCAGGTATAGACTCCAGGGCTTCAAACCTGTTGCTAAGTTTGATTTGGAATTCTAAATGGGGTTGTACCAAATGATCTGTGATTATTTTCTTAGGCTTCTTAACAATTGCAGCTCTTTCAAATTTTGTGTTGAGTTTTGCTGTTCCTCTTAGCATGCGGTGGTCACTGCCAGTGTTGAGTTTGTTTAGAACTGATATGTTTTGGAATATGGCAGATGCATTTGTGAGGATGAAATCAATTTCAATTTTTGTTTCACCATATGAGGAGATCGCTTGCATTGTTTCTTCTTGAAAAAAGTGTTTAGTTTCTTCAGGTCTTGGTGTTCAGCGAACCTTGCTAACATGTCCCCTCTCTGACTTCTCTCGCCGCTCCCAAACCTGCCTGTGCAAAGTTCAGCTTGCCTGCTTGTTTGTACTTTAGCACTGACGTCACCCATTACCACGGGGAAGTAAACCTTGGTATTTGTGAGGATGTTGTCAATTACTTAGTAAGTCTCTTCTACATCCTCACAAGTATGACTGGTAGTAGGTATGTAGAATTGCATGAGCTTGAGCTGATGCCTTTTATTAATATTGATAATAAGCTGTGCCACTCTGACAGAGTGGCCTTTAAAGCTCATGATTTTGTTAGCGATGGCCTTGTGGACTAGAAAACCCACTCAATGATGGCGCTTCTTGGAGCCAAAGTGATACTATTTGTGGCCAGATTTAGACAGTGTGATGCAGCCTTCACCTGTCCGTCTCTCTCCTCTCAGGGCTTTGATGCCCCATTTGATGCTTCAACCTTCTCATCTACCTCTCCCAGTCTGTTGTCGGTAAACAAATTCCTTGTATTGTACGTGCAAATTTAAATTTTCCATTTGCAGCCTGTCTGAACCCAGAGATTCTTAGCACCCTCTGTTGCTTTGTTACTACGCCTGCTACTGTGGACGTGAACTCCAGAGCTTTTGGGGAGTGAGGGCCATTCTGGTGAATTGATCATGTAGAGGAATTGCCCTACGCACCGCGCTGGGTTAGCGATGTTGTTTCTATAATGACACCATCACTGGAGCTCTGCCGTTGGGGCAATGGTGTTCGGAAAAAAGACAAAGCATATAACAAAATTCAAATACCTGTGGACGTGTTTAGCGATGATGGAAGAAGTAAGAAATAAGAGCAAAAAACGGCATAACGAAGAAAGTTTTAACAGGAAGATAAAGGTATAAAACAGAATAGTGAAAACAATGATATAGATTGAACTGATGTGCAGGGCTGAGACGTTCTCACTATAGCTTTATATCAATGGACAAAGTGTGATCGCTTACCTTCTTTTCAAAGTACAAATAATCAATGTATTACATAATATTTTCTTTTTCCAGCGATCCTTCCAATGACAATTGCTAACCTCTTCATTCACGTGATAAAGGTTCCCATATTGTTATGAAACGAGTTATGAAAAAACTAAATAACCATGGGACTGTAAAAAGCGATCCTATTGCTACCATGATATAGTTTAAGTAAAGTGAGCAGGTTTTATCATCATTAAATACTTTATCTTAGACAAATTTTCCTATTCTTTACCATTTCAACCAGTTCCGTAAACTCCTCATTACTCAAATTCTCATTGGTTTTCCATTTGTTTAAGTTGTTCACATATGTCAGTTGCTATCTACCTGTTCTTCTCCGATCTGTCACGTTAAGCTTAAAAACCTTTCTTGCATCTGAAAGAGTGCCCAACCAATTCTAGCCGTATTTTTCAAATTGGTTTGTTGAGTGACTTTTCTATGCTTGCTGTATTGAATATTTCTTCCCTCTGCTGCCTCTAAATAAGACTTAATGCTAGAAGAAGTGGTCTAACTTCCGCTTGTTTGCCGTTGGTTTTAGACTTTGTTGGTTTACATTATATATGTTTGAACATGACTTTTTGTAGTACAAAACGTGAAAATCGTCTTGAATATTTGCGACATTGCACCAAAAGCATACTTAAAAGCTTTTTTGTCTGATACTCTTCAGAGGAGGATGAATAGCCAGAAAGCTAAGTATATCTATGGTCATCTTTTCAAAGCACAATAACACAAATTTCAAGGCAATTAATTATCTTCCGGTAACAAAAGTTTCAACTACATGGATGGAGCCAGACATGGCGAGTAGTAATTCAAGTGTGGTACTTTCCTCCATTTACTATCTTCTTAATCGTAATATCTGGGTTTTTAAATTGAAATACTGGTAATCGTTTGTAAAACAATGGTCTTGTAGAACATTATTACTATATACAAAGTAAGCTCTATATCTGCCCCTTAACGTGTAACGATTTAGTTAACATCTCCAAAAATGCAATGAATATAGATCTTTCAGGAAAAACAATAGCTTTGACAAGTGAAATGTCAGAAACTCAGGCTGGTTCAGTCATAGTAATGTTTTGTAGTAAGAGACCTTTAATATACATTTATTTTTCTGACGTTTGTGCTTAAATTACTGCATCTTTAAGCTTATCCATATTTGGAATAAAATACAAATAATATTAGAAGTGAAGGAATATAAATAATGTTATCTAAATATACCTGATCTTTCTTATAATGTTGCTTTGCATTCTGTCAGATACTTAAGTTTAACTGAATAAGAAACAAGATAAAGAGGTAATATCATGATGAGCGAGCTGTTTAAAAGTGGCATTTTGAATAGTGATGTTTATGTGATCTTTTTTCCAATTATGCAAAAATGTATGATTGATTTATGCATTTCCTTAGCATGCAGGTCTTTTTAAGAATTTAAAGTCATTTCTGTAATATTGGAAGGACTCATAAACACTTACCAGAATATAAATATTCTAAATTGGTCATCTTTCTCAAATAAAACTTTAATTAGTAGGATTTACTTTTGCATAAAGTTTATAACGACTTTTCACAATTGATTAGATCACTATTCCCCAATCTATGAACAAAAGTCAAAAATAGAAAAACCCCGCTGTGAGTCACTAAAATTTATATTTTTTATTTCATATTTCATAATTAATGGGGAAAATTATAAACGTTGACAAGAAGAGGGCATCACACTTAAGAAAATGTCTCCTCTGTATGCTTGTCAAAGTTCTAAGGTTTTTATTCAAGCTATGGCTTTGTCAATTCGTAGTATCATTGTCATTGACCTACCCTTTCCCACCCTTTTATAGCTATTGCAGATTGTCGATGATAGATTTCATGCAATGGAAGTAATAGAGCACGGTTAAATGAGGCAAGAATCTGTTATTGACTGGTCAGCTCTTTGATTTATTGGTTAAACAGTAGTATTACCTATACCAACTGACGATAATCATTGCAAAACTGAAGATGGCGAAACACCTTAAGAAACACAATCAAACATATTCTGTTGTATTTATGGACATACCTAGCACAGTATTATGTTGTTCGCGTTGCATCTAAATATTTGTCACGATTTGAATATCTGTCTTCAGGTGTGCTTTGCAGCAGCTTTTAATAAGTATTGCAAATCCATTACATTTAAATGCTTCTGTATAACAAAAGCACAAGTGATACGCAAATCTATGAGGACATAGATGCTCTGTAATGATGAAGGGATACCAAGGTAAAAGTACAAGATAAGGTATTCACGAATGACGTAGAAATGGTTTCGGGTTTTTCTTGCTGTCTTTTCTTTAATTAATAACAGTTGTGTTCTTTTATTTGAATTACATTGCAACAATTAGTAATTAGTCTGAAGTCAGATTAAAACGAAATGTTATTCATCGACAAACGAGAGATGTTATGTTTACTCGACTCTATAAATCAAGACCAACGTGTACGATCCTGATACAGTGTCGTTGATTTAATAGTAGCTTGCACAATAACATTGCATGAAAACTATTGTAAATATAGACATATTCAGCTGTATATTGCTGTCAAGTGTTATGTTTGTCATCACAATTAAGCTATTACAGATAGGACATCTGTTCGTCAATTTACTAGTATTTTTGGTTACAGAAGTGTCCTGCTGTCATGATTATTTTCTTCATCACTTTTACAATAAAATGGAGTATCTACTAGGTTCATAATAGTTTTGTTGAAAGAAAATTTGTAAGTTTGCATTAATTTTACCTGAATATGTATGCCTTACTCTTTTTTACTCTATGCATCTGATGTGTTAATATGCCTAGAAAATCTTGGGCTTAATATTGCATTTCTTGGCTCTCCCAAAGTTGCATTTGATGAACTTGCAAATAAAATACCACTGTTAGACCCAAGTCCAACCCTTTTAGGGGCTAGATATGGTGAAGTAGGTCTTGTATGAGAGCCACCATCTACCTTGCCACTCTTAATGGATAAAGTCTCTTTGACTTTAATTGGCTTAGGTACACTGCTTTCAGGATGCAGTCGCTGCTCTGTATGTTTGTAATTTTCATTCAATGATGGCGAACGTGAATGCCGAGGAGTTGATAAATTGATCAAATCAACACTTTTCTCATCTTCAATCACCATGTTTGGTAACAGTTCATCTCCATTTAATGTCACAACGCATGTGGGTACATTTTCATTTTCTTCTAAGTCGACAATATTAACAGAAGGGACATTATGGGCTGCCTTGCGTGAGCGGGCACTCCTTGAATGTGACAGAGATTCTTCGTTATCAAAATCGTCATTTTCAAAGCCGGGATTACAACGAAGGTCAGACGTGGATTTACTTCTTGCAGAAAGCGTATTACTTAATTCCTTTACATTTTCCCCCTTCGATATCAAGCTCGTAGGTTGCCGATGAGATTGGTCCGTAGCACTTCGAACTCTTAGGTGTCTGTCTTGATAGCGTTCGGAGCTTGCATATTGCTTGTCGCAAAGCATTCGACACTCGGATTTGGTTCGGTTCCTATTGTCTCTCCTTTCATTGTACTTCTGCCTTCTTTTGTTGCTCAGCGCAGTTGGATTTGCACGTTGGTACTTGCTACTGTCAATAAACTTGTAGGCGTGTCTATCATTCCAGGAGGGGAAAACAGCCTTTTCTTTCATTGAATTTGGCACTGACGATGGTAGATTTTTCTTCTCTTTCCCTGAGGACAAACAAAATTTGCAAATAATGCGATGACTTAATAACTGTCTACAAAGCCTCCATTACCCCAGTATCAAAACAAAGTTGTTTGCGACATGTAACAATTATTTTGAATATGAAAGTGTTTAGTTATACAGTAGATACCTAAAATTTAGCGTATGTTACAGCTATCTGCTCCGCAAACGTCTTCATATGCTATCTAGAAAGTAATGATGCAAAGTAGTTAAATTACCCCTAGTAGGAATAGTTTTACTACATACTACTCATCTTAACAGATAATGTGGCTTCTTAAAAAATTTTCTTACCTACATTAACTCTTTTCATCCCACCATCTGAATATATCCAAGATGATACATTATGCAAGCAGAACAAAAAATTATAAACAGACTTATGTCTCATGGAGACAGACACACGCCAACGCTTTCAATGCTAATCATGCCACCCATTCCGTGAAAGCCCTTTACTTTACAGTCATCCATTGAGGTTACATAGAAGTTCCCTTGGGATAGATAAACTTTGATATACTTAGAGCTTCTTATTTAGCACGTTGACTCAAGAAATAAGGATGTAACGAAGAATATGCAGAATGAGCCAGGAAATGGGATAGAGAATCACCATTAGATGAGAAAATAGATGCAAGAATTAAAAAAGGAGGATTTCTCTTGGTTATCACTTATCATCAAGCGCGAAGTAGAACCGTGAAGATAGTTGGAAAATATAATTTGGTTTTAGACTCGTCTGATGTTCGTAGATCATTGTTTTTAACCCGACATTAGTCTTTTCGTCTCTGTAGGTTGCTGAAAAGATATTTTTGGAGCTAAAATACAGGAATTAGAAGACCCAAGTAAGAAGGGCTCTTATAAATACCTTGAAGACACCATTATGAGGAAGGGCATACTGGTTTGGGAAAGGATGTTAAGTTCGAACAAGTAGTTATGAACAAGTATTAAAAGACTTTTGGCAGAATAGTCTAGGCAGTTTTGTTCCGAGTGGACTTATTGCCAGGGAGGTAAGAAGTTACCGTCCCCTTCCAAATATTTTTGGTGCGCTTGTTTTCTTCTCTTTACCATTTTTTATAATACAAGGAACGTTTTTACTATTATTTATATTTCTTTATGGTTATTAGTCCTGCTATTTATCTCTACTATCCTCATCTGTAGATAATACATAATACATTGAGTTCTGGATTGGTATATATATACATTTGTGTGATATATATAACGTCATTGTATGCAACAGTTCTTGACGGTGTCCTTTACGACAATCAATAACTTTATATCGCCGGATTTGGTAGCGACAGAGAACGAGGAGGAGTCATATCAACCTTCTGTTCGTACTTTCCTTGTCTTGGTAGTGCTGGTAGTGACACGTCTGAAAGAGTATAAACTATTCTTTTTCTGTGGTTGCAGCGTTGCAATTTACATACTTGTTCCATACAATTTACATATAAATTCGTCATTTCGTCCACCTTTTGGCGGTGGCATACTTGTTCTTTGAATGAATCAGACCCTAGATCTGCCGACATGTCTTCAATCGGCTGCGCTCAACCAAATTAATTTTAAGCTTGCAGTCAAGAGCAAAGAGAAGTTCAGCTTTCTGTCGAATAATTTCTATTCAATATGACCAGCTAATCAGTATTCTATTTGAATTTTAATAAACATTCCATAATTGTTTATCATATGGTCAGGTATATTACACCACATAAGGTTCATTCATATGTCCAGGAAAAATGTAATGATAATTCTAAAGATGTAGTTACTTTTGTGTGGTTGAATCGATGTCGCATTAAAATCTCGGCGACTCCTTTTTGTAACTTGGACTGCTTTATTTTAACCAAGACCAACTTCAACTGCATCAGTATTAAAGCAACATGCAAAGACTAAGTCAAGACAAGGACAATGGATAATAGAGAAATTTAGAATGGTAATTGTTTTCCGGGTACAAAAGAGAAAATGTTCTAAACTTGTGATGTAAAAATCTTCCTGTGACCATTAAGACGGGAGAAATCGACGATGATTCGTACTTTGCTCATATTTTCTTTTGCAACATCAAAGTAGACCGAGAAAGATTCCAAATTTTCATCCTCTAGACATCATTCGGTTATAAATTCATCTAAACTCCGTATCTTTTATAAAAATGGGTTGAAAACTTTACATTGCAAAGTGTTTCTATTTACCTAGAGGTCTTTATTAGTTGGTTCGTTTGGTATGGTATTTTGAGGTGATAAGGTAATCAACTTGAATTAACTACTGGTTGTCCCTTTACTTTCAAATTAAAAACTGTGTTATTACTCAGAAAATAACATCTTCCAACAGCAATATATAATACTGAAAGTTGCTTGTGGCAGGTAAGGTCAGTCTATACTGTGTTAGGGCTAATTAATTAAAGTTGCTGTCGATTCATTGGCAACTTTACCGAGGCAAAATATTATAGTACTTTATGGATTAAAGTAGGCGCGAAGCTGAAGTGACTTGACTCAACTTTTTAACTTGCTTTTTATCAAACCATGACCCAGTTACCTCACACGTGTTATTGCGATTAAGATCAAGCTATTCAAAAATTGTTTATGATAAATTTGTTCCCTCAGATTTATAAATTGTATGTGTATGCAATGATGTTGTTGTGTAAACAATTGATCAGTACAGATCGACAGATGTGGCTAATATTGCAACGTTTGCTACACGTAGTGATAAATAATTAAAGAAAGTTTTATTTCACATTAAAGACTTATGTTATTCAGGGAAAAATTTCACATCTGCTTTGGCTTGTGTGTAAATTTTCAATCTTAATGCCAGAGCTCTTGATTAAGAAAGGAACCTTTCACTTTACTCAACTTTTTAGCTTGCTAAAATGTGCAACACTTTAAAAACACCATCAATAAGTTTCAGCTCTTTGTGATATAGCGAGAATATCTGAGAATCCTATCATATTGATTTCAACCTGATACGTAACGACGGTAGTTAATACTATGTGTAAGCTTCCATATTTAATTACCAGCTACCGAAGAGCTTGTTACTGGCGAAGGTGCCATGCAATAATGTAAATTAGCCATGTTCTGTTATATTTTTAAATAAGTGATATTGTATGATTGAAACGATCTTTAAAAAGTCGTTACCACCCGCTCTCAAAATGTCTTATTTCCGTCCTAGACTGTATTCAAGAAGATGTTTTGAAAAGAACTATTCCAAACTGAAATCTTAGAGTCCAATACATTCACTACATCGCACATGATGCATCAGACGGTTTCAAGTTAAGCTTTGTCCTTATAGTTCTTTCCCATGAACCTTTTGTAGAATTGGTGAAAATTGGATTACTCTCCCACAACTTTCAGTCGGATTTTTATTGAAAATAAATATTTTATATTATCAAGAAATAGAAATGTTTTAACAAGATTCTACCCCTTTGTTAAGTCACCTGGTGCGTTTCCTTGTCGAGAAAAAATGTATTGGATGTTATCTCTGAGTTTGTTAGATTTTCTTGCGCTAGAACCGGAATTGTCAATAGTGAAACGTAGTACATTGAAACAATCGGTATGTGGTTGCATTGTTTCTTATAGAAATTTTACTGGACATCTCTGAGCAGTCATAAAGTTGAATCTTACGGAAAGTTAATAAAACACTCTTTTCAATTTTCCTTCAATTTTTTTAGTTGAATATCAAAAATCAAAAATATACATTTAGTTGTGCTTGACTTAATACATCAACATCATCCCTCCAAAAGACACAGCAACTTATTCTGTTTTCCAATACTCATCAAGTCATTCTACAGTCTTCACCGACTGATCTCATGGACTTGGGTTTAACATCACACGTTAACTTAAAAAGTTCACGACATACAGCTTCTAAAACAAGGATGCATGATGCTTGGAATTCTGCTTTTACGTCTGGGCGTCTTCTTTTTATTTTTATTGTTATCTTCTATCCTTTATCATCTAACCCCATAGACCCTGGTTTCTACTCATCAAACTCGCTTGTGAACATGCGGTCACAGATTTAGTGCTAACCATAAACACATCAGTACAAAATCTTCTAAATATGGAACCTCTTTTCATTCGTTCTGTTTTCCTACTTATGTCATTTGTGTTGAAAACTGTCGAGTGGCATTTAAAAGACTATAATTTCTATGCCATCAGCCTTTAAAGAAAGATCCCTTTGAATAAAAATTAAATAGGAAACGAGCATTATCCGCCTGAGTCATTTTGCGAAATAAAATCGAGACTCGAATTTTGCCACTTAATTAACAAATAATTAAACTTGCATATTGGGAGGAAAGGATAATCATAAGTGACCTAATTACTTGTGTTGTAAATTTTCAACAAAAATATAGCTGAGCTAACTTTGATGACAACATACCATAACCACCTCCATATATTTTAAACCAAATTTAGATTAAAATTGCATATGAATGCGTAGCTTAACGTTAAAAAATTTTCATCAATAGAACTTATTAAAAATTATTTGTACCGCCCTTTTAACAGTTTTTGTTGTTGTCATTTAGTATTAAGTATAAGTTGGCTTTTGTTGTAAGAATGATTGCTTCATGGACGATAAGAACAAGTTCTATGACTTATCAACAGTTTTGGTCTTAGGCTGAACGTCTTCCTAATTTATCTGGCTTTGGTAAATACAAATTTTAGTTTAATAAGTGTTATTTTACAAGGGTATAAAACAGGACAGTAGGTCGGAATTGCTATTTCGCCTTGAAAATTTGCGACATTGTGCTAAAATTATACTAATAGTAAGATTTTAGAGCAGTGTTGCAAATTTTCAAAGCGATTTTCAAGTTTTGTATAACAAAAAGATTGTTCGATTGCTACTTCCTGCCTATTTTCTTACGAGACATAGTTTGTGTTTACAAATTATGAAACGGATTTGTCCTACCAAGCAAGTGCCAAATCATATAATTTTTTTTATTACAGAGAATGTCTATTTAAAGTAATTTGAAATGCGTTGTTAAGTTTTCATATTAAGGGCGTATTCATGAGTACTGAGGAGAGTCTAGAGCCACAGATTTGGCAAAGATTGGCCACGAGACCCGCACACCAACGTCAAAAAGTCGTTCAATGGACTGTATCACAAACAATTCAACTAGACCTAAGCTGCCAGACCCCCCCCCCCCCCGCCACCCCAAGCCTTTGTATCCTGCATACGCTACTGTGTGGTAGTGAAGGACTACAAGATAAGCAAAGCCATTATATCGGAAACGAAAATAAATATAGAATGAAACGCGCTTTTTCTTAATACCCCCCGAACTATAACTAACCATTAGAATTGTTTTTGACATTTAGTATATATAATATATCAATGAATCTGCAGACCGTATAACACATTTTGGTCCTTGTACGCTTTTGGTTGCTAATGTCTTTTAATACTTGCATCTTTGTTTTCACCTGCCTCTCAACGAATACGTTTTACTTTTCTGCGAACTGTTCACTAAATCATTTTTATCAAACATTTTAAACCTAGTACCCTACTTATTAGTAATCGTGTCATAGTGGTGCCAGTGTCGCGGTGTTTATTCAGAAAACTTTAGAAAATTGTCTGGTTGTATACTTTACGGGATTTAACATACTGAAAAGCGGCAAAATGATATTACTCTTTATACCCGCTTGTCCTCGTTTTCTTATTTCAAAAAAGGAAAGCTTAAAAATAAAGCCAAAAGTAGCCTACATAGCAAATGATGAAGCAACCGTGTAGCTTAAGCATTAGGAATCAAGCATAATAACTGCTGTTCACATCAGCGATTCAAACGTATGTGTTTCTAGGCTGTGTCTTTAATGCTTCTAAGACACAAAGTAGGTCAAATGTTGAATGTATCGTATTCACAGGAGGGATTAAAGAGTATTGTCAATTCCATACAGGAATACACCTTTCATAAAATCATCCGTCAATGTCCTGTAGATTTCTTTTAGATGATTTAGAGCAGAAAATCAACAATCATCACTTTGAGCTTATCAAGCTTAGGCAAATAGCGTAAACAACCTGAAAAATTCAAAATCCTAATTCTACCTAATTCTTTCCAAGAGATTAAGGCATAGAATCAGCAAAGCATTCTCAAGAATTTATTCCTGTTATTGGAAATGTTTGTTATTTAGGAATCCTGTATTAGACCATAAATGTTTCAAACTGAATATGTGTAGGGTGTGACTTCTACCAACATAGTCTTGACTCATGAAATTTTTCAAGCGATTTATTCACTCCTTCGTCAATACATTCTTGCTTTAGAAATGTTTCACAATTTTTTGCTAGTCAACAGTCTATTTTATGTTTTGTATTGTATCAATATTTTATGTCTTGGGTCAGAAATAGGTGTCTATTTAATCTTTTAGTGTATTAAACCACTAATTTATCAGAGGGAAGACGCGCCAGTGATAATAGATTGATGCACCAAATGATATTGAATTTACTATGGCTTACAAGACCCTTCAGTTGTACGTACGTTGATGGGCAATCAGAAATAAAGTAACAGCATTAACTATTCATAGAAAATTCGCTTTTAAATTAAAATTTACATTTTTCTGAAGGCACTTTTGCTGGTGCGGATTTGCGTTGAAACATTGGTAATCTAATTTATAAGCTATGTTAGTAAATTAAATTGTTCTCGTTCAAAAAACATTGAAATTCATCATTTGACGTCGTAAATTTTTAACAGAGCACTGAATAGCTTTTGAGTTAATAATATCTGAAATATTAAACATGTTTACATCATGAATTACTTTGCTTTATAATTAAGATTATTGTTAAACTGTATAACAGGTAAGTTGGAAAATCTCAAATTTAAGGATTGATGTTTTGACAATAGACATTTTATCTAAATTTGCAAAATTGCAATATAACTTACAAAATTTGCTCAGCAGGTTTTTATAGGACCTAATTTGGTGATTTGTAAATTGATATGCTTAATTACAATTAAATACTGTAGCTTAGCAAAATTATTCTAATTGTTTGTCAAATGGATATTTAGCTATTGTTTTTTGTTATGCTCGATTAGATTATCTGTAGATTATGTCACAAGACATTGAAGATCCTTTGACATATCCTCAATAAGTTAATCTTTATGTATGCGAGTTTATCAAGTGTCCTATCATTTACCTTTGAAAATTTGGCATATAAAGCAAGCTACTCCGAAAAGTTAAAAACAAAGATTGTGCTAATAAGTATTACACTCAGCATAATAAAGAGGATGTTGACTATGGTAACAAATCTGGCCTACCTGTACTTGATAACAGTACCGATATAATCCAATGGTACCTCTGCAGTTCGGTTTCAGTTTTAAAGCAGTATGTTCCTCCAGCATTGGATAAAGAGAATGGAAATCTTCTCTTTTTCCGCGCAATGAAAGCACAGCTTGCTCCTGCACTAAGCTCTATGGTCTTTCGTAAGTGTCCACAAGATTCCGCGCTTCCACTTTCATACATTAACAGCCATCGACCGCGCAGAACTACCCAATAAGACACCCAGTTATTAAATCCCTCTTTCTTCAACAGCCAATCTTGATGGTAAACTACTTTTTCCATATCAGACGTACTTGATTTGCCACTCATGTTCTTCGTTGACCTTGTTCAAGGCTCATCCTTTTCTATCAAAACCAACAATCATCTTCCTAGCAATATCACCAGTACTACTAGTTAAGAAATTAGCTTGATTCTTGTTTACTACTACCAAACCGTAGTTAAAGTCACAAGTTCGTATAACCTTAACTTGACTGTATCTCAAAATAGACTTGATGTATGTGTGTATCCGATAAATCTTGCCAGCTAGGACATCTAGAGCATTATCAAAGACAGACGGTAATGGGTTTTTACATCATGTATGTCAACCTCCGCTGTCAATTTGTCTATCTACCAACCATGTCGCTCTTATTCTCTGGCTTCACATTTTCAAGTTCAAGTTTTTTGCGTGTGACAATTGTCCACCTGCTACGGCATAGGTTACTTGTAAGGTCTAGTTGTGCAAATATGTAGGACTGATTACATCTGTCCTTCGCAAAAACTGACTGTCCAATACCCTATTGAAATTCTTTAACGTCCTATGTACGTTAAAAATTGCTTGACAAAGTATTTTTCCTTACTGCTGTTAAATGAAGAGCGTTTGATATTTACGACTTCGCTCAAGATTATGTACAAGGCAGGTGGTTATAAAACGTAGTCCTATGAGCTGGCTTTGTGGTTTTAAATGAAGGCTACTGACCAACTTTATTGTGTCTGATGATGAAACCTTCCCTGGGCTTTAATTGTCAATAAAAGAAAAAGTTAGGGACATTCAAAATTTAAATGTTGATTCTCATTTGACCTCCAATGGATACGAAGGTAGCCATATTCTAACCTGAAATCTTGAACATACTTAGTAGTTGTTTATACAAGATTATGAAATCAAAGGCAAATGTTCGACTCAAACTGCCCACATTGTTCCTCCAGTTTTCAATTTATGGTAGAATATAAAATCAAATGACTTAATATGAAACCATTACTGTGGCAGATCATATTTACTGAGCAGGCGCCCCGGGAGTGGAACTGTAGCTCCTGTCTTTATTTTTGATGCATGATATCGTAGTTGTCGTATTCCATCAAACAAAAATTCATTACATCTAAGTTTAAGGTACAAATTCTTTGATGTAAATGTGTTCATGATAATGAGAACAGTGACGAGGAACCTTCACCATTTAGGACACCACACATGATTTTTAGCCAAATCCTAATCCATGATAATAGACAGAAAGATTTTCAGTGATTGTATGAACTAATACAAATAATCCCTTTCCACTAAATAGGGAGGGAAGAGGACATGAAGACCATTTCCTTAAATCTATATGCGCGACCGGATTTGATTAGTTCATACGCATGCGTCATCAATGCTCATGTTTAAGTAATCGACTCAGGCTAATTTTTGCAGTGGAGAAGTGAGTTAGACTCAGAGAGTCCTCGTGGAAATGATGCGTTTGCTACCAGGGCCAGATGATGTCTGATGCAACCTGAATTTATCTCGTTAGATATCTATAATTCAATTAATAATTTTTCTTTAATGGTAGTGTATACTGTGACCTTATTTTATTACCTACCGAAGTTGTTACCGCATTAGCCATTTCCTATGACCAAGTCAGAGAACGTTCTTGGGAGTGAACTCTTACTGAGACTGGGATTTCACTTCTTTGCCGGCCAATAGCCTTTTCATGTCATGACAGTGATTCGCTCGTACAACCTCTGACTTTGTTTGTGTTATCTACTAAACAGATCCAGTTCTGCCAGTGTCAACGGAAAGCAGAATTCTGTTTGCAATACATACCTAACTACATAACAGTATTATGTAGAGGATTATGCAATGTGATAATGATGGTTCATCTTTGACATTCGGAAAATCTGAATGTTGATCTTCGAATCCACTTCACACTTTAAAAAGTTATGAATTCCTAGTTCGCAAATCCGTACTTGTAATATAACTATCATAAATTTCTTGATTAGAAATTTCTACTAACTTCTATCTGTATGATTGTGTTTGCCCTTGGTATGACTTTGTGGCAACAAAACGAGGTTTAGGCTCATTTTAAATTATTATGATCTCTCGATTTTAACATCAGATACAGTGCTATTGACGTTATACTTAAGTTGTGTGACATATGCTACAAACCAGATCACATATCTATCTTCTTTGTACGTGATACGAAATCGTCTTGATGTGGTTCTCGGGTGATATAAGCGATATTATTTGGAGACGTTTTGCTTCGGAGTCTCTACGTGAAAACAAGAACGTACCTTAGTGACTAATTTCTATTGCTTGAATTTTCAAAACAAATTTGTCGTCGATGATAAATATCTTTTTGTGATTTGAATTGTCGAATCTAGCGTGCTTGAGTTCAAGTGGGCGTGAGTGCCAGTTGCTTTCTCATTTAATTATATAGCATAAAAGGCAAATGATGAACTTATTTGATAAAGATAAAGGAAGACCAAGCCCTACATTTGAGAGATGCGCTAAATGACTCGACACGGTTATCTGTCTTCTGTACTGCAAACTTTGCTAAATTACTATTGGTGCGTCATAGAGATTGACATAGAGTAACGTGGTAATATTATAGACTTTGTTCTATGGATAATACTAACAGCAGTCGACGTATAGCCATACATTTAGCTTGTCACACAATGTCTTAACAATATCTATTTTTCGGCGTATCTCATCATGATAGTTGTTTATGTAATGGCTAAGAAAGTATCCCCAGGTAGTGTTTCAAAGAAGTGTTACGGTGGCAATTTTGAAATTGATTTTGGGTGAAATCTATCAACCAGCTAATTTAGCCTGTGACGTCTAACCGTTACAGCCTTCCGCAAAGTTTTGAGACAGTAAACGACCGTCTTGTTGCATAGTCGGGAGATAATCGGGACAGAAAATAGTAATTAATTATTTATTATCGGTCAAGTAGATGCTAAGTATTGCCATGGAATAAGTAAAACGAGGCTTTTTTTTTGTTTCATTATGTAAAAGAAATAACGCCACAAAATTCTTGTGGCCATGAAATAGGTGCGATTTCGAGGATAACGAGCCTCATTTTCAGTGTTTTGCGTTAATCAATTTACATTTTAACAACAGGAAACACCATGTTTCAAGGAACGCAAAATTAATGTCACATCATCTTATTTCATCACCTTTGTCCAAATCTTATCTGTTTTGATTACTGTGTTTATACTTAACCCCACTTTGTCTTGATTCCTCGAGAGAAAGCGAATTTCCTTGAGGATCACGAGGCTAGATGAAAATTACCGCTCGTCATGTCAACTTTGTTTATATCAAAATTGGAGAAGTTTATCTGCGTTTTGTTTTTGAGTCTTAACTCTCCTTGTCATTTTGTGGTGTTAATGTTAATTCATTTCAATAAAAAGTTAATTGTAAAAGTTCACACCTATTGAGTACACACTTCACCTTTAAATGTAAACTCACGTAGCCCAAAGCAGGCTGTACCCGAATCACCCACGTCATTCTAAGAAAATCAAATTGCTGTTTTTTGCTTTTTCAATTTATGAGAATATGCGCAGTAAGCTCTTTATCGTGTACACAACTCGTTGAAAGCATGAGTTTCCGCTTTAGGAAACTGTGCGCTTTCTAAAATGTTGTAGTAAAACTCTTTTTTTGGACGATGTAGAGAAGAAGGGAGTGCTAGAAAAACTAGATTGTATCAGGGTTTACTCCCAGACGAAATCCGCCAACTGAAGTAAAAACCCAAATCTAAGGATATAAAAAATGTGTTATACATTCCTGCCTCTTTCCTGTAACAAGCTTAATCTCTAGGCTCTAGTTTGATGTAACTTAACATTGCCAAACTGCTGTTATCTACGGGACCTTTGTGAATTTGTCCAGTATTTCGACGACTTCCACAATGCCAAGGTGACGATCACTGCTGCATTCATTGTCACAATCACTTTCCTCTGATAAGATGCTCTCTAATTCCACTGGACTTAATGGAACAGTATGTAGAATAGTTGTATGAGCAGGATAAGAAAATAATCAGAGAAAGAAGTTGCATTTTAACTTTGCATTTTGATTAATAAAAATCTTGCCTATCATCTACTCCTTTTACTCCTATTCGTTCACACATTGCGTGTTTTTTCATGAGTCTGATTCAAATATCAAAGTTGCAGGAGTTTTTAATTCTTGAGTCAAAATGTTTACACAACGTATTTTTGACTCATGAGTTAGTTTCCTACAAAATCAAACGTCAATAGATATCCAAACAAATCATGGCATGAAAAAGATAAAAAATGACTGCCTTTTAGTAATAAGATCATAATTTAAGTAAACATTTGCGAGAAAGAAGTCAGGGATTGGATTGTACGAGAGTTGAGCCTTCTATTCACTGATAAAGAAGCTAGACCAAAAAAGGCTCGAGATATTTTCAATATTTTAGAACGAATGAAGACAGTTTTAAAGAGCTACTTGAATACTTATCCCCTATAACGCTAACTACAAACATGAGAGAAGCAATCTTCCCAGGAGAACGTATGCTGAAACCCTGATCATATGAAGCACGTGACTCATCCCCTCTGTTTTATTGATTTGTTTTGTTTGATTGTGTTGTCGCAGGAATTTAGAACAGATTCTATTTTCATGGGATTGTTGTAAGGGGCTATCAATCTGCACCGAAAGTTCCATTTTACACATATAAATTTGGCTCGTGACTGTGTGTAATTTGATACCTACATATAGATGCATATGTCGGGATGGCATATCAATTGGGATGTTTAAGGATTGCACTAGAGATGTGTCGGGATTGCATTACGGTTTAAGTGTTTGCTTTTGAGTCTATGGGATGCACGTTCGAGTCAAAGCGGTTCCCACTTGGTGCAACTATTGTGGTAATGCTTTACGCTTAATTATATATAGTATCTTAACAGAACTGGTAACCCTCAGACTCAAAACACTCAAACTTCCGTGCCGTTACGGCACGACTGACACGGGTGGCACGGGTGATATGGGTGGCACGGGTGACACGGGTGACACGGGTGACATGGTCTGGGTTTAGACAATTCAATAAATGGGCAAGAGTTCTGGCTACCGTAATAATCCTGCATCAACATTTGTAATCGATGGCCCCTAATGGTTTCCAGTGCTTCTTGAATCTGTTTCCCAGTAATTTTTTTTATGATTCAAAACAATTTCATACTGTATCCGGGTTGACCTACCCTTTCCAATTCTTCTGCCTTTATTTTCCAATATCTATCCTTGTCTCTGGCACTTGCTCTGACTTAATGTGCTAGTTGAGTGGCTTGGTCCTTGTGCCCCAATTCATTGTGCTACAATTCTGCGCTCTACCAGTTCTATCATTTGACCTGAGATCCAATCAGCACGTTTGTCTTGTGAACTTCCAATGCCTTCTGCAGATGCCAAAGTGATAGCTTTTTTCAGGCATTTCTAATGATCTTCAATGGATGCACCATTTCCTACAGTTTTTATTTCCAGATTGCTTGCAAGCGATTGTTGACCTTCAAGCTACTGCCATTTGTCTTTTCTTTAGGCATAATAGATATCTGCCAACTTTAAAAGTTATCCTATTCCTTTTATAAGGATCAGTTACTTTACTACAATTCTCCTCCTTGTGTTGCTTTAGGCAAACCAGCACCTATCCCCTTCTGTCTTGTTCCCTGTATTAAGTTAAGTAGCTTTTGTAAATGGTGGCTTTCATTGTAGACTATTTCTGGCAGTAAGATACGAAATTTAAAAGGAATGCTGTTGTCACGGCTAGCGCTTTGCACGGAATGCTGTTGGAAAGAATGTTTTTCATTGTTATACAGTAGCTATACTGATTTTTCCTGTGGTAGCTACATTGATTATTTCTTTAGTGTAGTGACCAAACAGGATGATCATAAAGTCGTAAAAACAATATGTTTCTAGTTTCTATGCTTGGATAAATCGGGCCATGGTCTGCAACGTAAAAGTATTGATGTCCGTTTGAGCTAGAAAAAGGAAAGCTCCCAGTACTTTCTGTGACTGAGAACTCCCAGTACCAATTCTAATTTAATGATTATGTTTAGTGCACATAAACATGTCATAAGTTCTACTACGTAGATAGAACACATAGTTCTAGTTACAAATCCCCTTCATAAACTACATATACCTAAAACAAGGGGAAAAAAATGAAGAAATTAAAGGATTCAATCCTTTATGTAGCGAGCGCCTAGAAATTCAATTTGAAATCTTGCAGAAGAGACAGACTGGCAAGTTACAGCTTAAAGGGAATGCATGTAAAGAGCAAATCAGCACATGGAAAATTTTGAAATAATTCGGGTTTATGGAATTGAGGGAGCCTTCTTGGAAGCATTTTTGCCAATGAAATTTTAACAGCATATAGAGCTCATTAAGTGAAATAAAAAAACACGTTATTACTAGAAAGGTGTCCTGGCAGGAATTGATAAAGTTGACGTAATTTCAACATTTCAATTTATTTAGAAGCCGAAATCAAACTCGTCCGTTAAAATCAGGAAGAAATAAAGTGGAAAATTAAATCTGCAGATTCTAGATACTGAATTAAGCTAAAAAAGTCACTCACTACTACCTTCAAATCATTATTCATGAAAGGAAGGAAATTGTGACTTTAGAAGCCCCAATCAAGCATCTTCTGTAAATATGCAATTGAGACCTTCTTAGCATTTTAAAATTTGAGACAGTGGCAAATGAAGCAAGTTAGTAATTCCTTTACAAATTTTTGTGTTTGGTGTCTGGGGTATTTAATAAACATTTCTCCTTCAGTGTTTTCCGATTTTTTAAATTATTAAATATACTGTTACACTTCTTTAATCAAGACTTGCTTTGTATTTACCATTAGATTTATGTAAATAGTTTGCAAAAATCAGTGCAAATCATTGACTCCCAAGAAATATTCCCATTCTATGAAGAACATTGAATGTCAAGAGAATTATGCTTAGAATAATTGGCAGCACTGTTAGAAGTATCCTAAGAAAGATGTTTATATCCTGTAAATTCACAATCCTGGAATTTGCTTAACTTATTTTCATCTAACACCTTTTTTACCTCATATGCAAGCTCGTAACTCACGCGTAATTATGTGAGTTGTGTATAACATCTTTTGTTTTGGCAGATGCTATCCTAGAATAATAACAATGCTTTGATTCCTTTGAAAAGTCTTGGCAAAAACATACTGAAAAACTGTTTTCATTTCACAATCTTGTATAAAACGTTAGAAAGTAAGGCGAAAGTAAAACGGTAAAAATTTGTAACCGTAATGTTCATTAGAAGACGAAAGAAAACAAACATTTCCTGAGGAGACCAATAATTGTACCAGCGTTTGATCTAATTTAATCACATACTTTAGCGACAGCTTTGAATACTGCCAAACCCCAAAAGCAAAATATATTGCACAAGGGCAAGAAAAAGATAATACTAATCAAGTCAATTCCTTTAAAATAAGTGAATTCGTTTTGATAAGCTTTTGGAATCCTCATGTGTATTATTATAGTTTATTAAGTTAAAATTCAATGATCACTTTGCTTTTAACTCCTGTATTACTTGGTCTTGAATGACTTTCGCAATCTTTAGTGATACAAACTTGAAAATCGCCTTGAAAATTTGAGATAGTACGCCGAAAACACACTTAGTATGTTTTTACGGTAATTTCGCAAACTTTCAAGGCGACTTACAATGAGTTTTTGCAGGCAAAGTACTCTTTGGATGTTTACGACGAAACCCTTGCAACCTTATATTTGAATAAAACACAGCTGGAAGGTTGAATCAAATTCGGAATCAAGGTTTGTCTATATACTTCAATAGGGCTTGACCTTTCTTCTCGTCACAACTTTTAATAATCAACTAGGGACCTTTGATGAAGTTAACACCGTATATTTAAACACGAAGACAAGAAAAAAAGAATGTTTAAACAAACTCGTTTACTTCCTTCGCAATTTAATAGATTTCCTGCATTTGTACATACCCGATCGGTATGGTAATTGTGATCTGGTATATGGAGCAAAGAGAAGCTATTTACTGGATGTTTGCTGCTTACACTTATCATTTGAAACATTTTGAGTAAAAAAAAACTTGCAACGTATTTGCATTATACTGTAAATTTAACATGCACCAAACAAAATGCATTAGAATCCTTTAAAACACAGAATGGTTTGGACGTTTACTTTGCTATAATGTGGTCGAGTAAAAATGCCAAGGTCCATTTGCTTTCATGACACTGCTAAGTTTATTTATCGTTTACGAGGAAAAAGCAACAGAAAGTTAGCAGCTTTGAAATACTTTATCTGACTGCAAAGTGATAAATAGTGTTATGTCGTTTACTTTTTTGCAACAGTACTAGAGTTCGTTAGTAAACGATAATAATTCCATTTACAAAGAGTGCTTCCGAAAAGCAAGTTCAGTTGCTCACGTTAAATTATAATCTTTGCGCTTTTACTGTCTCCGTATTCATGTGCCTAACGTGATTCAGAACTGTTAAATTGATCTTGTGGTTAAACACCTTGCCTTTTGTTACAATTTGATCAAGTGTTACAGATTTATTTAAATAACTGCATTGACTCCTTATTATAAGAAGGAGCAAAAGTTCACTTGTGATTAAACTTTTTTCAGCGTCAGTTTTTTGCAACATATTTCTCACTACTAATCCAGATGCAGTTTACAGAGACGTATAGTTGATCAAATGCGAAACTGGTTGAGCTTCTCTTCTATCTGTCAAATGTTGTAAGTTAGGATCCAAATGGATAGCAGCACCCAACTTACCTGATGCTGAGTAGACACGGCCCTTTGTTAGGTCTATTACAAAGTGTCCTAGAAATAGAATAATGACTTTATTTCCTTAAAAATCTCTCTCATTATGCTAATACACACCACCAAGACACCTATTGAATATAACCAATTGTCAAATAGTGCATATTAATGCGACAACATTTTAATATGAGCGTCCTGGTGTTTATGGCGGAGTCCGTTTTTTTGAAGAACTTTAGTGCTTATTCTACCGAGTTGTCATTTCAAAATCCGTTTCGTCACAAGACGGTGATACCGAACTAAAACATACTTTGACACCACAAAATTTAAAAGTATCAAACCAAACACGCTTTACTGCATTTTTTATACTCTTGTTCATTAGGCAGTAAAGTGGTGGATTAATAGCGCTGTTAAGGTAAGCAAGTCTAGATACAATAGCTTCGGACAGCACAGAGGTTTTCTGCTTTGTATGAAGAACCCAGAGATTAAGGATCGCAAATGGACTCCACGAAACGACAAAAACGATCACAATAACAGAAAGTAACATGCCAGTCCTCAATTCCTTTTTAAAGAATGTCTTCTTCCTTTTTATATCATTTAGTGATGAATTTGAAAATTTCCCGCCATGGTTTTCACTACCTGAATAACAATTGGTCTGTACTATATTAACTTGAGACAGAGCAGCAACACCACTAAGTGCATGAGGTGATGAGCACGCGGCTGAAAACGTTTGAAATTTCGGTGTAAGAATGCCATTACCTACATCCATGGAATTCAAACAAGGTGTCTCGTAAGTACCATAAGTTACTAGTTCCTGATTTCTAATCGATTTCATTTGCTTGTAAGCCACTTGAAAAATCCTGAAATAAACAACGCTCATAATTGCCAAAGGTATAATGAAGACAGTGCCAATTATGAAATATGTGAAAGCAAAATCGACTTTGAAATCTGTTACACATAGCCAAATGCCAGCAGAAAAGGAGTACCTGGCCCATCCAAACAAAGGAAAGCACGCAGTAATGAGACCATATAACCAAGCTCCAATGATTAATATGGTTGCCCTCTGTGTGGTCATATATTCTTTGTATCGCAAAGGGTAAAAGATAGCCATATATCTGTCGATACTAACCACCAGCAGGTTAAGCATTGATGCTGTGCATAGAACATGATTAGTAAAGCCATTAAAGTTACAAAAAGCACTCCCTAAGATCCACTTTCCAGTAATAACTGATGGGATACTAAAAGGTAAGAGTCCAACTCCAACCAACAAGTCAGCTATTGCTAGACTTGCCACGATATACCCAGAAGGATTATGGAGTCTTTGGCAAGAGAAAATTGCAACACACATTGTAACATTTCCTAATATTATAATGCCTATAATTACAATTATTACAATGAGCTGTGCTAAAGCGGTACCATCCATTTCTCACGTTTCAGCTGAGCAGGAAGACAAGTACTTGTTAAACCTTTTGTTTCCTCTGTCAATTGACAATCTGAAATGAAAAAGTGACATTTTTAATAGCAGTTGACAACTGACTAAATAATTTACAAAAGTGAAGTGGGAAGTTACTATTTTAACTACTTTTGCCTTACAAAACTTTTCAATTCCACTAGCTTTTAAAAATTGCAGTAATCAACGAGCATGATCAAGAGGGGAGATAGTTCCAATGAAAAGCGTTTATAACTTACTGACATATATAGAAATAGATAGATTTGGTTAGGTATGTAAATGGATATATAGATAGAGATAGAAAGATAGATAGATAGATAGATAGATAGATAGATAGATAGATAGACAGACAGACAGACAGACAGACAGACAGATAGATA
>JANTCA010015800.1:0-25476 GCA_024741275.1 Chironex yamaguchii | reverse complement strand
TATTATTATTATTATTATTATTATTATTATTATCATTATTATTATTATGTTTTATCTTTCACAGCAAGTAATGAATGTTGCTGGTAGTACTTCCAGATATCAAGTCACTTCCTGTAACTTCAAGTATCCTGAGTATTCAAATGATCCTTGCACCCAAAACAGGCTTTTGCATAATATTTAAAGTATTAGCTGTTCCACTAACATCCAGTCATCTTGATAAGCTTTTCCTTACTGTCCTAAGTGATCCTATGATTGCTGGAACAGCTACTCTGCCGCATTGCCACATTTGTTTTATCTCATATTTCAGATCTTGGTATTTAGAAACTTTTTCTTCGTCTTTTTCCTATTTTTTATTATTAGTATTATCAACACCCATGTTTCTGATGATTCACGTTCTCAAGAGTGCCAGACGAAAAAGGAAGTTTATTTTTAGGGCAATGTTGCAAATTTTCAAGGTGATTTTCATGCTTTGTACTCAAAATAGATCGCTAATAAACTTCTGTTGCAAAGCGTTTCATTTAGTATCAATCAGTGTCCCAAAAATATGTAACAGTCAATTTTCTGCACTGTTAAAATAGAGACTATATTTACGGAAAAGCAAGAGAAAAATACCTACTGATATCATTCGGTAAGCCCATCCAAGCATTTAAACTTAATTCGCCATGTAGTAGTGATAACAAGAGTCTAACACGCTAGATAAGTTTGTCGTCTATGTTTTGAACTTCAAATTGTACAGTCTTGGAATTTGTCAATTGTGTTGGCCAAGGCTTTCTCGAAACAACAAACTATAACAAGCAAGAAGCACAAACACATTTTCTTTGCTATTTTTACAAGCACTGAGATTGGAACTTAGCGCATTTGTTTTATGGTATCGATGGTGACTGTCAATCTGACAATTTACTGATGCAAATAGTGTTTGTCGTGAAAGACTCAAGTTAAATTGGATGTGTGTTTTTGTTGCAAATTGAGAATTATCTATCTGTCACCACGAAAGTCACTTCAAGGAACAAAGGAAACAAACTGAGTAACACGAACAAGACATAGAGACAGGAACGAGTAAGACCTTTGTGATTCGTAGCAGTTGTTAGTAATATGTCTATAATGCATATATATATATATATTTATTTTTATATATTTTCAAACATATAATTTCCAAATTTCCTGATAAATCGTCCATTTTCGAGTTACACAGTGTGAACTGTTTGACTTTTATCCACATTTTTCTGTTATAAATTGCGTTTTTAATTTAAGCAAAACCTCACTATGCCAAAATTTGTCCAGGTAAGAGTCTTTGTCACTGCAACAAAGAAAAATATGTTGTATTTTTGTTTTTGCTTGTACACTGATATTCTAAGAGGCTTACTAGATCTTCAACGATTTTAGCATTTACTTGATGAAAAAGCATTTCGCACAATCTTTTTGTAGTACGAAACTTGAAAATCGCCTTGAAAATTTGCAAAATCGAGCTTTTTTCATCTGACACTCCTCATAGAATGAAAAGCCCTTTGAAGTTACAGATGAGTTTACTTTGGTTTCTTACTACGTGCCAGAAACTATTCCTTAATCATTTTTGTAGTTATATCTAAAGAGAATACTTAGATATAAACTACAAAGTAAGTTACACCACTTTCAATTTATCAATAAACTTCGTCAAAATCTGATCGTACACGGATCGAAAAATTAAATTCATCTAACTTATTCCTTGTGTTCCTTTTACAGAGTCCTATCTCTAGATGGGCACTAAAGCTACATCTCTTTGATCTTTGTGTGCTATTTTCTTACCCAGATGGCATTTGAGTGTTTTGAATCGACTACTTTAGTATTTTGTAACAGCGATTCGCACAAAATTCGCAGAACGCACAGTCAAGCTACTAATACTAAAACAATTTCACGAGTCTACTCACGAGCAGTTGTTTCCTCTGAGCCAATAATGATCGGTTTTTGACTTCCTGAGGCATTTTCACTTTCGCCTTCCCTGTCATCTGAGCTATCTATTGGGGTAGGAATCGAAGTGGATATTGGTTCTGTCGGATTTGGCATAAATGTCTCTCTTTCTATCAGTCCACTGCTATCGTCCTTAGCATTTTGTTTTAAATTACCTCTAGGTAACTGACTCTCACCACTTTGATCTTCATCATCAACACTCTCTATTACTTGTTGCTTAGGAGAAATGAATTGTGAATTGCTTGATTTCTCGTTGGTTTTCTTGCTCGTCGTTTTTGGTGCAGGTAATCCTAGAATCTTCTCTATACCTCCAGAAGTACAAATTGATGGTTCAAAATTGCCAAGAGGTACATTGTCCATAAAGCTAATAAATTTATTCCCGGTTGGCTTATAGAAGGCAACAAACACGGTGCACGTTGCCTCATTTGCATTTAAGGTAGCTTTCCCAATTCCTACTGATGTCGTTGCATTCCAGACAATCTGTGTAAAATGGTTGAGCTGACCTGAGTAAGTCCCCCCTTCAAAGGCATCTGGCTCTTTGCAGATTTCCGTATACCTAAAGTAGAAACAGGGTTGACATGTTCATTACTATCAGCTTAGGATTTACTTCTCTCTTCAAATAAATGGACTGTTTGAAGGTAAAAACGATTTACACAAATCAATCGTGAATTACACGAAGATCTATTGATCTTCTTTAAAGAGAGGAGAAATTATTTTTATCGCAGCCTCTTGCACTCACGTGCACTAGGCACCATTTGCCTACGATTCTATGCACTTCCGCTGTTGTACGTCACACATATCCACAACTTATAGTTAAAACATACGCGCTAGTTTCTAGGGTTTACTTATTTACACGTGCACCATGTTTCGTGTATTCAAAACGAGTTTCAACACATGTGATCCTAGTAAATAAAGCAGTATATGCAGTACCGTCAAGACGATAGCTGAGGTAAATTCCCGCGGCCCGGGCGTCGGGCCTTGTAAAGGTCCGTGAAAAGTTTTGCTAAACATAGACAATTTTAATCACGACGCTCGTTGGACGCTCTTTACTGAAGTGCCTTATCGTAATTTCATTAGATTCAAAGATTTAAGCTTGATTTTATCTAGCTCCAAAATTTTGAAACCTACAAGGTCCCTTGTTTTTTATAGCTCCAGGGCCTGAGCTGGCTCTCGACGGCCTGAGTATATGATCGATGGTAGGCTGCAATTGTCATATAATGCTGCAGAATGGGTTAGTTGAATCATTTTGTGCTAATTCACACTGATGAAAGGATTTTTGTATTGCCGACGAACACTCTGGGCCCACAGTCACGGACTTTGTATACGGATACTCATTCCCATCTCATTATATCTGGCAAAACAGGGTTTTTTAACTAATACTTGCCTTCATAATTTGCAAGAAAGAGTTGAAGATATTTGACTCCCACTAAACATGCTAGGCCCATTGCGGCCTCATGATAGCTTTAATATTAAATGCGCAAGTAACAGAATTCAGAATAAGATAGAAATAACTTTTTGGTCACTGTCGACTGCCAACGCAGTACATAGTTATTGACAAGTAACCTGCTGAATACTAAGTGATTATTTTTGAGTGCGGCATAAGCTTAACACAATATTGCCCGAATAAATATAGAAGTAAAACACGAGCACTTTAAGTAGCATTCTTCTGATTAAGACAGTTGAATTTTAAGAGCTGAATAGCAAAGTGTATTGGTCTAAGAGTACTTACCAAATAGACACAGCCTCTGTCACTGACAACTCCTTACTATTTTTATTACAGTGAACCATAAGACTTTTCCCGACACCACTTGATCCTGTTCCTCTGTTTACTCTGTTGATCATCTCCCTTTTCATGGTCTGAAGTTGGCTTATATCTTCTGACAGCTCTCCTTTACTAACGATATTTTTTGCTTCCCGATCTGCTTTTTGGCTTAACTTCTTATCAAGAACCAATGGTTGCGAGCCATGAATTGCACGTAACTTGTTGTGAGCTTCAAGGCCTTCAGTCTCCACGCCACCTGCTGTCCACGGAAGTACAAAAAATTCTTATTGATTATAAGGCAAATGATTCTGTCATTCATCAATTCGCCCGTTCATTTACTCACGTGCGAACGCGCTCATTTACACACCCACTCACTTACTTACCTACTCACTCGAAACTCACGCACTCAACACACACTCACTCGCTCACTCATTGATTCACTCACTGATGCACTCGCTGACTCATTCACTCACTCATTCACTTACTTATGCACTCGGTGACTCATTCGCTCAGTTACTCGTTTGCTCACTCTTTTACTGACTCACTTATTCACTTCCTCAGTCACTCACTCTCTCTCTCGCTCACTTACTCACTCATCCAATCACTCATTCACTCATTCACTCACTCATTCACTCACTCATTCACTCATTGATTCACTCACTCAGTGATGGAGAGAATAAATAAACGAATCAATTCGGCAGTGAATGAATGAAATGATAATTAAAAGCTTGCTTTTGCTCACTATTACCTTTTCATGCGAAACCTTGGTGACAGTATAAACCAACAAATAGTAGACTTTTGTGCTTTTCTGATACTGTGTTTCTTGATGTTGCCAATTTCATCGGAGAAAGGGATTAACAATTTGTGTATAAATTAGAGCACTCAACACCACGAGAAAGGTCATCGATGACCAAAGCTAAATTACAAAGACACGAGTCAGCAAGTGAGCAAAATAACAATGGATTCAAGGCAACACTTTCTGAAAATACGGGGAAATAAAGAGAAAATTCTACACTTTGCTCACTGTTTGGATTGGCTATATTGTGACTTTTAAATATTTTAAGCAAATTGTTAATTTATCAAGGTATGTTGTCTCTCTATTGCACTTCTTATGCAGATGAACATTAGATTGAATCCAAATATGAAAATGTTTTATATCTCTACATTTGGAGCCGTGCGTAATATCCTTTTCTCTTCGCAACCACACAATGATTTCCTTGGAAAACGTTTAGCTCTCTATACAATAGTTATACAAGAATAAAAAGAAAACGGTAATAGCATACCTTTTCCCTTCTTGTCATAATTCGTATTCGCAATTGCTTTTTCTGGCGTGTAAGTCAGTGGGGCAATGTTCTGATTAAGCCCAAGGTCTTCACTGATAGACTCGGAGGTAATTTCTTGATCGATGTTGGGGTTGTTTATTCCAAGGGTTTTGACCGATGGTTCATGTCCTTCAGGCTCACGTTCTTCATCACCATCATCTGGATATTCCTCTGGCAACAAAGCAGCAGCCTCTTTGCTGTGTGTTGACTTTTGCGGGGGATTAAGTGGAAGTTTGGTGTTGACCCTTTGTGTAGGGTAAAGGGGCCTTTTTAAGTGATGCGATGAAGTGGGTCCCTCGCGTTTCGTTGATAACACACTTTGAGGCTTGGTCATCATTGCATAACTGCTAGGATGCGTTGGGCTAGTTGGTGGTGTAATAGTTGAGACTTGCTCTTTCCTTGCATTGTTTTCAACGGTTTGTTTAGTAGGCATCGAAGACAATTCCATTGGCTCCCCTGGAACGACTTTCTCTGCTGTCTCTATATTTTCTACTTTTGTTTGCGTCTGGTTTACTACAATCTGTGACGTTGCAATATTAATGGAAGATACGTTCTGTGGAGGTTCTTTAAATTTTACAAGAGAACCTTTGTCTGCCCCTACCGTGGGCTCTTTTTCGTTCAGCAATTCAAAATTTTTCCCTGTCTCTAGATCCAGTCGACTTTTGTCATTCTTTACCGGTGATGTTGGGGATTGTGATGTCATCGTCGGCCCCGATGTGGGAGTCATGGTGAATGGTTCAGGGGATGTCATGGCAGTCCAAGGAGAAGTAAACGATGTACCACTGCTACCTCGGAGGGCACCTTCAGTTGGTTTACTCAGCCTAGCAATTGGTTTTGATATCTCGGCATTGCTAGAGTTATTTGGGCTAGCAGGCTCATTAGTAGCCACTTTAGCAGGTGTAGCCGTCATGACTATTATCTCTGGTCTTGTTGTTGGCTGCGATGCATTGCTTGCCTTACTTGCTGTCTCAGTGTTTTGCATTTTTGCATTAGCTACTGTTTCTTTTATTAATGAATTAATTTTATCTGGATTTCCATTTTGTTCTTCTTCCTCCTCTTCCTCTATATTGTTACCAAGATTTTCTGGCCTGGGAAGAGCAGTTGATGACAATGGTGTCATCGTTTGCATTGTTACAGTGCTTGCTGCTTGTGATGCTGCAGTCGGTTTCTGTGGTGCTCTTGTTTGACTTGTTTGAAGTTGACTACTATTAGCTGGCGACGAAGTTGGCATAAATTTGGATAATTCACCTGTCATTGATTTTTCTTGCGCCTTCATTCCTACGACATCACTAAGTCGATCACAGATGGAGTCATTGAAGCTTCCAAGGTCAACATTAGATTTAAATTTGTGCATATAATTTCCTGCTGGTCGATATCTAGCTACCATTACTGTGCATGTACCGTCAGTGCCATTAAACTCAGCTTTCCCTATTCCAAACTTTTTGCTACCTTTCCAGACTACTTGAGTGAAATGACCGTGTTCTTGGGGGCCTTCGTCATTAAAGTTGTACCTTTTTGTGCATTGCTCAGAGTACCTGAGAAGTGAAAATGGATATCAAGGTAAACACTGCTACTATGTAAGCCCCCTTCGTGTACAGAAGTAAAACGTATGAGAGTAAAATTAACTTGTCGGACTTCACATGTTTTGCAATTTTTGTGTGAATTCTAAAATAAGGATAGGCAGCGTCGTGGCCAAGGGATAATTGAAAATAAATTTAATAACTTTCAAATATTTTAGCTGTCTCGAGGAACCCCGTACCATGTTCTGCAACAATCAAACAGGTCGATAACAATCGCATTGGAAATGGACCAAACAGCCTTTGTTGATTTTTCCATTGCTATTGAAATAGGCAGGCTGATAACGGCACTTACTGAGTAAGTAGGTAAATAAACAAGTAACTAAGTGAGTAACAATATAAGTAAGTCAAATAAATAAGTAAACAGGTAAATAAATGAAGATATGCGTAAGAAAATAATAAAGTAACAAAGTACGTGTGTCAGTATTTAAGTAGGTAAGTAAATAAGTAAAAAAATAAGCAAGAAAGAAAACAAGTAACGAAATGCATGAGTGACATAAGGAAGTAACACCTTGCATCCATACCATGTCTGTGTTGCTTCCTCAACAGTAAGTCTATTTTCGTCATCACATTTCATTGCCAGGTTTTCTCCGTCATCAGTATCTGAATGTCTCAGCAATACTTTGTCACTGGTTTCTCTTTTCAGTGATTGTATCTCCTTTGATAATTTTTGTGCATAAGCTTCAGCCTCTTCTGACATTTTATCATCGATCTGCAGTGGCAGAGCATTGTGTATGGCGCGAAGTTTGTTGTGTGCAAGGATTGCTGACATCCGCATCAGATCTTAAAGAGAGATGGAAGGAAAATCAAAGAAGATATGATTCAAATGTTAACCATTTATCATGGTAAGGCAGTTAACTTAAGCTCTGGCATCTAGTAAAAAGTGGTATAATGCTAATATTACATATACAGTTGCTAATGCGTGTATGTGCGGCACCAGAACTATTTCTAATGTGATTAAGTAACTGCTGATTTTTGACTCTGCCAATGGAGTCTTGTTTTCGTTACCGTTTGTTTGTTTCTGTGTTTGTTTTGTTTGTTTCATTGTCTGTCTGTCTCTATGTCTGCCTGTCTGTCTGTTGGCAACTTTATGCAAAACGTTACACTCGGATTTCTATAAAATTTTATTAGAGGTGGGCATTAGTCCAAAGACGATCTCGTCAACTTTTAAGATTGTCCAAGATAGCGGTCTGGCTCCTGGACTATTTTAAGGTTTTCGTTAACTTTACGGTAAAGGAGACTCATAAGGTAGACAAAATATAATTTGTTTCTCGATATCTCAGTCAAACTAAAATGAAAGTAAAATATGAAATGAAATATAAAATGAAAATTGGGTGTCTTTAGCAGGATAAGGTGTTTTAATATTCCGCAAAATTTCTTTTGGATTTGATGGCTTGGCTTTTGGAGATTGTTCCAGGTTTTGTGGAATATCCATTTAAATATATGATAACAAATAGTAAACGTCTGAAAGATGTCAAAGTCAATGATTGAAAATATAATACAGTATAAGATGTCAAAGTCAATGATTGAAAATATAATACAGTATAAGATGTCAAAGTCAATGATTGAAAATATAATACAGTATAAGATGTCAAAGTCAATGATTGAAAATATAATACAGTAAAAGATGTCAAAGTCAATGATTGAAAATATAATACAGTAAAAGATGTAGAACACTTTAATGTGGCTGTGACCGTTTTTTGCATTGGCGGATTTTCAGCAGTTTTTGACTGTCCTGTTTTTGCTGCTTGTATTATTTACTTGACAAGGCAAAGGAAGTAAAATCCCCGTTTTGTTGAACTGGTGTAATTCATGGACAAGTGAAGTACTATCTGTTTTATATATTTCTGCTAACCGAATGTTTTAACACTCATCAGGTGCTGTAAAGCTTCCTGTTTCTTGTCATGTTAGCGCAAGCATGCCATAGACTAAGCTCAGTGAGTTAGATCATAATCAAATACTTGCCAGATATGTACTGCAACAACCCGTCACTTTACACTGTGTCCAGAGAAAGCACGTTTGTAGCTATGATCCATTTACGATCAGCAAGGCCTTAGGGCTGCGACAGGTGTTTTTTAAAAAATGTGTATATATATATATATATATATATATATATATATTTTGCAAGTCACATGACAGGATAAGCATATATGTTATACAAATGTGCAGAGTGCAGAAGGGTGAATAAACTGGTATAGAAAACAAAATCAGAAGGAGACAAAAGGCAAAGGTATGACTAGACGGACAAAAAAGAAAATATGAACACAAGAGAGGATACAGTGTGTTAAAGGAATTTTAAAAGCGAACTGCGTTAATGTAAGCGTCAATGGAAACTCAAGTTAAGTTCGTGAGGGTGAATGATTACGAATGATTGTGTGGGTCGTTTACTACTCACCAGACACAACCATTGAAACCATCACCACTACTGATAACGTGTGGAAGTGGTCTTTCTACAGAAGATGACACAGATTGTATCGATAGTTTGAAAATATGAAAGTAATATCATAGGCAAATAATGTTCACGAGCTGTGTTTTTAGATAGAGATCAATCGTTTTAAGTATAATTGCAGCCCAGCTGCTGATAGTAAAGCTAAGAAAGTGTCAGAGTACAAACTAACCTTTGTCCTCTTCTTGAGCTTTATTCTTTGTTGATTCCTTAGTCTGTTTGGTATCAAATTGGTGAACTGTCTCTGTTCCTTGATCGTCTGGTATCTCGGTTAAGGGCTCATTCACTTCCTCAGTGACAGTAGGTGTGACGGGTTTAGGACTATGTGGAAGAGGAGTGTTGGGCTTCGAAGCCGAACTAACAGGTTCTCTGTTCACTGATGTTCCTCTGGTTCCGTTTTCGGCTACAAGTGGTGACGTGGTCTGCGCAGGTTTCTGTTCTTTATTTAATTGTATGTCGGGTTTCTGTGCTTGTGGGGACGAGGCGGTAAGGTGACCTTCTCCTGGATGAGACGTTGAAGGCTCACGAATTTTTTCCGATGCCGCTGGAGGCTGTAGCTTCTGCTCCTCTTGCTTTACATCGTTTTGCAGTGGTTTAGCATTTGCAGGTGAAGGTTCAGAATTTACAGGTGTAGGTTGTGCATTTGCAGGTGAAGGTTCAGAATTTACAGGTGAAGGTTCAGAATTTACAGGTGAAGGTTGTGCATTTGCAGGTGAAGGTTGAATATTTGTTGGTTTAGTGTTATTTTTTTCTGAGTATTGACTGGAGCCGGTGCTATTCACTGTATCATTAACATTATCTCCCAGTTTTATTTTGATGGTTGCAACAATAGGTTTTGTAATATGAACCTCGGAGGCATTTTCGTCTTTTGGTGCAGTGGTGGGAGTAGAAACTTGACCTACTTTTTCGGTCATCAGGTCCATAGACTCCATAGGACTTTGAACAGCTGCAAACAGGAAGTCATCTTGTCAGATTATTAACACGGGAAATAGTACATAGACGCAGATGTTATGTACACCATATTAATATTACTAATATTTAAATCAACCTTTATGTCACATCGGACTGACAATCAACACAATTGTTACTACCAGCTGTTAATATATTGATTCTTGTTCTCAGTTCGCAACTCTTGTCGGGATCAAAAGTCCACAACGTATGACTGAGCTAAGTATGTGTCTTACTGTTAATGACAATGGGATGTTAGAATTCAAAATGATAGGTCTTATAGTATGGTGCAAAGCTATTTTTGTACTCAGATATTTTAGATCCTCTTTCTGACCTATTTTAATTTTTCAAGGGAATGGTCAAACCGAAGCACTATCAGGGACGTAACGAAACACGACGAAACGACGAAAATTCTCACTTATGGGTGGACTCGAACCAGGACCTTCTTTTATTGCATCATTCTGCAAAGACTACCTTTTTAAACTGATTTATCAGCATGAGAATGGTTGAAAGAAAGCTTGATTCGGTACATGTGACATTGGCTATGGATTAAAATTGAAAATGAAAGCCCATCTTTACAGATCAACCAAGTGAAAGTGTATCATTTCTCCTGCTAATCATATATGAATATTCTCGTTGTGCAAATACGGTATATGCCCCTCGCCCGTTCGCCCATTTGTGCAATTTTGGCGAAACAACGTCAACACAAGATCGCTGTTCATGTGAAAGGGGAAAGGTTTAACCTTAGTTTTTTTGTATACCAAACCGAATGTAATCGAGAATAACATAAGGGAGACTCTGAAAGAGCGATAAGGCAACCCCAATCTGCCACAGTCAACTCGTGAGCATAGCAACACAAAAACAGAACATTTGTTCATGATCACTGCAGCTAGCAAGCAAATGCGGATCTAATAGTTCTGTGTTACCTGAGCAGTCAACAGTTATTGCTTTTAACAATTTTTGTTATTAAGATGACTTTTAAGGCTATTGGCCGTGGTTTAAGTGGCAACAGGTGTTACCGCCTCAAATTAAAAAGGGTTGTCCCAACTTATATGCACATTCTCATTCCAACTTACACTTATGTCCATTGTTTCCTGTTTTAGAAGTGAGTAACAAAACCAAGCAGTATAATTTATTGCATTGTGGGATACTGGTGTCTCAAACATCTCAGTCTAATGAAATCGGCTGGTTTGGAATCTATTTAAGTGACCTTCGTAAAAGTGATTTGCTAATAAATCAAAGTTTAGTCCTAGTCCGAAACTGATTGCGACTTAATTTAAATTGAGTTTATGTAATACGTAAATGCCTGCCTTTCTGCTTGCTTACCAGCTAAACAAATTGATTGCTGTAAACCAGGAACTTGGACAATCGACTGTAGTCTGATTTACGCAGCAATATTTAGCCCATTACCGATTTGTCATGTCGGTTTATAGAGGACAGTTACATAATACAGAATGCATTTGGACACGTTTTTCGGAGATAGAAATGTATAAATCTATGTATGTATCGCCATTAAGTGTGTTTTTATAAGTATCTGTTCGTTTTCTTCTACTAATTAATCTTGAGGCCTAAGTCAAATGTCGTTCTCTTGATCCGTCGAAATTAATGGTGCCGTTAGCAGCACGAGAAGTGTGTTGCATGTCTTGACTGCGTGTAGCAAAATACTTTAGATGCAACAGAATCAATATTTAGTGACGAGACACACTCAGGTAATTATATTTAATTCGGCAGATGGACACAACCACGATTAACGTGGGCTGAAGTGAAGTTCTTGGGATACAATTGAAGATAACGTAAAAATCAAAAACGGGAAAATTTAGGCATAAATGAAAATCGTGGAGAGAAGACAAGGTGGCGAACGTAGAAAGTTAAACCACTTCTATTATAACATCTTGTTGTGTACTTTTCAAATTTTTTGACCAAATGCATACGATTATTATCTTCTACTTGAATAATTCAATTACCGTTTTAGCTGTAACAACATTGCACTAAACTAAAACGAGCTCTGTTCAAAATGATGTAGACCTAAACTTCTTCTGGAGCCAAGCCAAGTTCATCTCTCTGTTATGTCCATTTATAACACTATTTACAACGAGTATCCAATGTGTTTATGGAATAGGGTTTCCCTTTGTAACCAGCGTTTAAACTATAAGAGTGTTGATGCGTTTCGTAACAATTCCCTCATCCATCCTGCCCTTCTATTATTGTTCCATTTCTTGCATTGTGACTTAACATAATGAAAACGAGGCTAGGTTTTTGATTCTTTAGTGCATGTCGAACAGAAGTCGGTGTTTTGATTGCATAGAGCGTATTGCTTCTTGAACATAATTGTTACAAAAGTATAAAATTGAATATGAAACTAATCCAAAGGGTAATCATTAACTCAAATATTATAGACAGAGTCACATCTCGCCAGCTTGATAGTTTACCAAGGTGTAGCAACAAATATGATTATCGCCTTGAAAATTTGAATATTTTTTCGTTTCCTCCTAGAGAACAGCGATTCTGCCATAGGCCAACATTTACTAGAAAATTCAGAATGCTCCAAAATGTATAAGGACGAGAATTCTCGGATAATTGGCACAGCTAGATCGTCCTTTCATCAAGTGTATTGGAATCTGTCTACAGTAAAACAAGAAAAAAAGTACTCTGTAGGCAGAAAGAGTTCGTTTTTTCAGTGGGACACTTCCAATAATGTTTTGTTTTTTTCATTTTCTCTTTGTTGTTTTCCTTTTTTATTTTTGATTGGCTAGTTTTGCTACATGTTTCGTATAAATAGGTTGCCATATACATATATTATCATTTATACTCTGAAGAGTGCCAGACGATAAAGAGCTTTAAAGTATGATCTTAGCGCAATGTCGCAATTTTTCAAGGCGATTTTCAAGTTTTGTACCACAAAAAGATTGTTCAAATATGAGACGAAATGTTTTTTAGTTTTATTGATCCATAATGTGTACAATTTGGTAGTCATACGAGAAAAACACAGAACTCTATTGCCGCATGGTACAAGTAAATTATCGGTTAAATAAATGCAGGAGAATGCATTAAAAAATTTATTCCGTTGCTACGGATCAATGTGTCAAACTAAGTGAAATTTAATGTAACTTATATCATTTGAAAAATGAATGTTAAGATTTTAACACAGAATACAAAAGACGCTTGGGTTACACCCAGGCAGACACTGACAAGTGACAAACGAATTCTGACTCGTTAATTACGTTAACCTTGAATTTTGTCCATAGTTTTGCAACAGAGTCTGTAATTTATAGGTAGAATTTTGTTTACAATCTTGAGCTGTATATTGATTGATATCCCTGCAATTAGATTCTCTTGAAACACAGTTGTTATTGAATATCCATAAATATTTGAAACTATTTCCATGTTGCAAAAGGGGAATACTGGAGTTCACGTGAATAAACATATTTGACTTAATAGTATGGATAAACAAAGTTATTTGAGGAAACCATTAGCACGTGCCAGCTTCTCCTTACAATCTATCGGCACTCAACGCGTCCCTTACTTGTGTCTTATGTACATCATTATTACAAAGTGATGCACCAGATTATAAGTTTACAGTTGACATTCGAAAACATATTTTGAAAGAAGAAAGGAAAGTACTTTTGCTCAAAATACGTTTCAAACAACACACTGTTTAATGTTAAGCATGACTTGCTTCCTTTTCAATAATGGTTCGTCGCATAACAATGTCGAAGACCATTTCCAAGTAACGGGTTACATACTTCTTCCTACATGATACTGTTAACCTTTTTCATATTTACCATGCAAGATGATAGTTGTTCTTTAACAAGTGAGTTGAAAGATAACAGTGTTTCCAGGGATGTGATGAGTTAACTACCAACTGTGCCACTTCTGTCTGCTTAATACGATTTAAAGTCTCCATTTAATTCCCACGGAGAATAGTGCACATGCTATGTAGCATGATTCTCTCAAACATCTACTCGTCTTCAGAACGAATGCTCATTAAGACGTTAGGAGTTTACCTTTTTCTTATATTCGCGCAATGGTAAAGTGTTGTATCAAAAACTCTCTTCTGTATTTTTGGGCATCGAATCAACTATACTTTAGATTTCATAAAAAGATAAGAACTTCAATCGGTCACATATTAATTACACAGTAAAACATAAGCATATTTATTGTTATCAAGAATACCTGCATTACTGGCACTTGGCACGAGTTGTTCTTCTAAAGGCATTTCTTCCTCCATTCCCAATGCTTTTGTTGCTATTTCTTCTATGCCCTTAGAATCACACATTACCTGTTTGTCGAAAGTTCCAATGTTTATATTTTCTTTTAGGCCACTCTTAGATTCAGGAGGATTATGCTTTGCAATGACATACGTACAGTGGAGTCCATCTGGTGTTTTCTTTACTTTTGTTGATAAACCAATTTGTGTAGTATTCCGCCATATCATTCTAACAAATTTTGCCACGCTTTCGTCCACAGAAGGGTCAGCAGTATTAAAATCATATCCACATACTCCTTGATACCTTAAAAGCAAACAAAAAACGTTGCATGACCCAATTTATCGTCCATAGTTGAGGAGAAACTTCTTTGTGTCGGAAAGAGACTGAACATAAAATGTAAAAACAAGCAGAGCTCTTTTTTATCACTTAGTTGCAAAACTATCCAAGATATCTAAGTTTATCACCTTCGACTATACAATCAAGAACTGGCGCTGATACCTCTTCACAGTCTGAGTTCAGTTTCTCAAAAGTACAATTCATCCCCATCACACCAATGACGCAGTCTCTCTATACTTTATCGTCATACTTTGTTCTCAGATTTAATGCGACTCATGTGGCTAAAGTCAATATACCCACCAACAACCGACCTTGACAATTTTTCCCAATCTCCCACTACCACAAGAGTTTGTTTTACATAGTCAACAGTGATCATTCCTTGCACACCGTTATGGAAATGACACACAGCTATACCTATCATTCAACTCAACCAACGGCATAAGTATTCTGTGATAAAATTTCACTAGAAACCAATTTACGTCATTCAAATAAAAAATGTAAATGACTTTGAATCCTTACCAATTCTCAACTACTCGCTTTGCCGTTGGTCTTTTTCTCTCGGAGTTGCAATCAACATAAAAGTTTTCATCATCCAGTGATCCTCCACGCCGTATGTTTTTATCGCCGTTGATAATTTCTAGGACTCTTTCTTCTGCAGATTTGCTTAAAGTATCATCCAATGATACTGCAGGACTCTCATGGATATTCCTGTAGATATTGTATAATTTAAGTGTCTCCTCTTGAAATTTCGTAGCAAAGTCTTAAAATGGTAAGCAAGGTGAAGGAAATTAAATAGAATTAAATAGAAAAACATGAAACTGTGTTTTTGAGAAGTGATATATTTCTAAGTGATTAGCCAAAGTAATAGTCAAGGCTCAATCTGGAGGAGAAAGGCGGTGTAACCTACAGACAAAACGACGTCTGTTTCAAGTGTTTTAAATAAGAGCTCCTTGCTATACTATCCACTCTGCCTAAAACTATAGCTAAACTAGAAGAAGGAACTAAACTGCTTGGAGTAACCACAGTTGACCTTTTGTAGCGTTCTATTTGGTTTTGGAGTCTACCATCACCAGATACAGGACCAATACACATAACGACTGCCGAGTTGCATTATCAAGCAATTGGAAGTATATAGTAACATATCGGTTTTCAGGTTAATATAGGTAGGTAACTTCGGGTATACGAGTTAGAATAAATAAACTGAAGCGTATGAGTTCTTACTTTTGATGCTGAGGGGTATAGTAAGTAAAATATGTGCAGAAGATTTGATGTACTGTACAGAAGTTGTTGATTATATTAATTATACAAAACGAATTCCAGACATAACATATTCATGTGTTCGGATTAGTGCATGAAAAGCATGTTGTTGTATGGAATTTTAGCTATAAAATAGTAATGTTTAATTTTTTGCTGTTTTTGGACATTTTCATGGAATATATTGACGTGTTTACCATAGGACGAAAGCGTTAGATCAACATTTAAGATTTCTTTTCAGCTATTTTCGTGTGCTCAGTCATAACATGACATGCTTCAAAGCCACAGGATCAAAATCTCATTGGTTTTGTTGTTGATTATGACCGATTAAATACCCGTTTGTAATCACATAATGAGTCATCATGATAAGAAAGCAGTCATTAGTTTAAGTGTAGCCATTCAACGTATTTGGATCACATTAATTGGCTACTTGATCATGCCTTGAAAATGCTTTAATGGTTCTTCTTATGGAAAGTGTATGTGACACTTTACAAGAGAAAAACATGTACTGTGAACGACCCAAGAACTGACTGCCGATAGTTACAATAAAATGGTTATAACTACATATTATTATGTTATTTCTATTAACCTTTATAGCTTAACGACTTTCGTACGAGTCTCCACACCACAGTAGATTAAGGGTCCTAGCACTGTCAACTGTAAACGAAGTATTGTTTATTAACGTAATCCATGCTAACTTCGTATATTTTCATGCTTACTTAGTACATTTGTTTCTAAACCCTTGATTGCATTTATTTGTTTTGTTCACTTGAAACAAGTTGTTTTTAACTTTGTACGTTGGTATATAGCATTATTAGACGATGTAATACAACCATTTAAGTCTTTAAAATGAGCCATCTTAAATGCACATTGATTTTTACTGTGCTCAGAATGTTAAGCTCGGAACGTGGTCTTTTGACGGTAAAGTGAAGAACTGTAAGGGACTCTACCGCCACGTCATTCGTAAGGGAACATTTTGGTATGTTTTGCTTTCAGAGAACTTTCACACTGTAAATCAACACTGACAATGTCCGGCAAAAATATGTATTAAAGGTATACAATATGTAATACAATCATATAATGTGATGATTTGTATGGCATACACGAGAGGAGGAAAATTTTTTTCAGTGCCAAACAAGGAATCGCTGCATAACAGGTTATCGATCTATTGTCAGTTTTTCTTAAGACTGAAGATAAGGAGAAATGTTTATGTCAAGACATAATGCCAATTTATCGCTTTGAAAAGGCGGGCCATTATCTTAAGTCAATTTGGATCAAATTTATTCTTTGAGTAGAGGGGACGTGGACGTGTACGACAACGAACTTATTTGTGGTACAGACGCACAAAAGAGTACTTAAACTTAAAATTTGCGCTATTTCCTTTTAATGTGTCATAAACATAATAGGTTTCCTTTTAGATTTTGGAAAGTGATTAATAATCATAATCACCACATTTATCAGCCTAATCATCAGCATTATCGTTATCGTAATCGATTTATGTCTCCACTGGCAGATGGCCTCCATAATTCTTACCACGCTGCACAGTCTTGCATAAGTGCAATTTGTTGATTCTTTCCTCCATCTCATCCCTTAAACTACTAGTGTTTTATTCTATTTCCTTTCATGTTCTCTGTTGCTTTCCTTTGCTGATTTATCTGTTGCACATTCTCCTCATTGCCCTTACATATGTCTTACCCTTGGTGTTAATGTTGGTCGCTTTTCTTATATTCTAGTTCCTAGCTTTGTCATTTGCGACATATGTCATGGATGGTAAGATGACCGTGTCTGTTATCTTCTCAAGCAAAATAGTATCTCCTCTTCTTCACAAATAAACTGCACTAGTTAAACGTACTCAGTCCTACAATACTTCGTTGGCCGATTTCCTTGACTCCACCTCTGTTGATATAACTATCAGTCGAGTGGCATGTAGTGTGTGCAGTATTACAACTCTCATCAAAATGGCTGTGTTGGAAGAAGAAACGCTCGCTTTGCAATAAAGACACCTATCTCTTACACTCATTTTACCATATTGACTTGCATGCAGCTTGGAGTGACCAGAACGATACTTTACGAACGAATTCGTAACGAACAGAACGAATAATTAATGTTTTCAAGCTGTCTTGACAGTTCATCCAAGCTGAACTTTTGCCTCCTCCCTCAAAAAACCAGTAAAGTGTCCGCCACTGTGTAGCAGCAAGATTCAGACTCACTACTTGCTAATGACAGGGCGTGTGTTGTATCACTGTGTCACATGTCTACTAGAGAATCTGTAAAGTGTCTCATGGGACACGTGTAAAGAAGAGCTTGTCGGAATGCCTAGAGAAAATGATATCTCTGTAAGCGCTCTATTATTAAAGTAATTTTTTGAATTATTTTGGAATTCTTGGCATTGTATGTGCTGTATAAACAATGCTAACTTTAAGTGTAATGAAATTAGAAGAATGGAATGAAATGTGGAGCGCAAGAATTAAATGATATTTGTTCAAAGCAGTTAGTAATTAGCTCTTTATTAACTGCACAATTTTTGCGGTTGATTATTTAACATGGTTCAATGAAATATACTCTAACGACATAGTTATAGCAGATGGGTTGGTATCTCGGACCATTCTTTTTTGCTGTGCAAAGAAATCGAATTTATCCGACCAGCTTCTATACTGCAATTTCCATTTTCATGACTGGACTATGATCCACTTTGGCAACGTTAGCGCATTAATATCAGTTATATTACGAAAAGGCTCTACTTTTAGAAAAACAGCTCAGACCACAAATATCGAGTTTTTTGAAGTAACAAGGGAAACACTAATGTCTCAAAATTGCTTACGGACAAATATTAGTGGTAATATATGTGGTAATGCCAAAACAGAAGTAAAACAGGTTGTATCTAATCTAAATGAATAGTGAAATAATGCAAGTTATCAGTTATATTTCACAAGAAAGATAGATCTTATGATAACAAGAATGATGATAAAATATGGTCCAAATGGAATTGTTGAGTCAACTCCGTCAAGTTGTGGTAATGATTTACCAGATAGCTGTTCTCGACTGTTTTGTTAAATTGCACCGTTCACTGCATACGCTTTGCCGCTTTGTTATCATTAATAGATGCGTAATGTCTGTATCTACTGTTGGTGAAACATAACAATACGACCACAGTAAAATTAAATTTCCTGACAGTTTAGAAAAGCCTATTTAACGTTCTCTAGGCTATGTGATCGATTTGTACATTGACCATAAAAAAATGTATTATAAGCTTATTTAATTATGATACGTAAGTCCTTTGAAAAAGTGCACGTAATGTATGTGGCATAAATATGGCACGTATGCAGTGAAAAAGCACGTTTTCCTGTACGCGATACAATGTAGTAAATGAAAGTGGTAAATGTTTTTGAATCAACGGTGCACGAAACATGAAAGTTTGACTCAAAAATCTCTCGATCTTACCATGGAATTTATTGTCATACAAAAACACGATTATAAATAAGCGAAGCTTTTTGCTAGCAATTATCACTGTACAAAGTTTTGCTTGGTTATTGTGCTTTGCGGCTCAAATTACCATCTTTTAGCAATTAAGTAAAGTATAATGGTGCAATTTGCAAGCAATATCACGTATTCATGTTATGAAACATTACCACAGCAGATAAGCATGAAGTGAGAGCAATCTATTCAGTACTTATAGAAGCACAGCATTCTAAAAGAATAAAACTTTGGCATTTTCATTGCTTGATTTTGTAGATTGTTAGTAGTCTAGGCACTGACATCAAAAATGCCTATCGTTGACATTTTATGCTGTCGCCAAGATTTAGTAGATTAATGTCTTATTTACGAAAAGTAAAACGTTTTTGACTGACGTGAACGTTTTCTGACAAAGATATGATCTTCATCTTTAAATGTGAAAACTATTTTATTACGTGAATGTTGTCAATTAATATAGTTTCTTCGTGTGGCAAAAAAAGATACGTGGACAATTATATTTTTTTTAGGCTAGTTCTTTCATTTTAAGCTCTTTGGGTAAATATTTTAATGAATGCTGCATTCCATAACCTTTATTCAGTGAAGGATTGAATTTGTTTTGTTTCTATTAAACTCTGCCCTTGAAATTAACATAATATAAAGTCAGTCTTTTTGTTAGGAAATATTTACTTATTTGCTACAAATTTTTCACGTTTTTCGCTAACCATACCTGATGACTTTGACTCAGGAGTCTCAGTGGCATTGGATTCTTCGTTTCCAGCAGGTTCAACAATATCTTCTTCCGGAACGTCTCCTTCAGCTGGCTGACTTTGCTGGATATTGTTGGACTGAGTCTCCAAATTGCTAGACGACGGTGCATTGCTTACAGTACCATTCTGTCTATTTATGTTGTTTTGACCTTTTCCTTCGCTTTCCTCAGCTTCTAATACTTCTCCAGGTATGTTTAATGTGCTTGAATTTTGTCCATTATCTTTATTGTCCAAAGTTTCTATCGCTGTTAAATTGTCCCCATAACTAGGGTTACTCTCTTGAGGAGCATTTGCGTTGCTGTTTGTCGCGTTTTCCGTTAAACTCGCAGGTTCGGAAGCTGTCTGCTGAGTTTTGTCTTGGCTTAACGGTCCCGGCGTCTGTTCTTCTTTGGGGTAAGCAACCTGGGCAGTATTACCTGGAGGAGGCTGTGGATTTTGTGGGGGCTCTTCAATGTCACTTTGTGTGTTGTCCTGCAAATCTGCTGTACCTACTACATTTTCTTTCAAAGCGTTTGTTGCAATACTTGAAAGTTTGCCGCACATTTCTTGACTGCTGAAACTTCCCTGACGTACCGAGTCGTCGTCATCTTCGTCTTTACTTGCTGGGCGATATTTGGCAACAACATACGTACAATACTTTGTTGGATTTTTTTGTATCGTTTCATAATCAATACCTAGTTCTTTTGTAGGATTCCATACGACTTGACGAAATTTTTTAGTTCCTTTAACTGGTGGGCCACGAGTAAACTGATATTTGTTCCGGCAAACTTGACGATACCTAATAATTCACAAAATAGGAAACCTTTGTATTCGTAACATAGTAGTTTTAAAATATGTAAATAAAAGGGACAGGAAACCTTAATGTGTAACTAGCAGTTATCACAAACATATATCTCGTAAAATGAAGATATTTGTATTTAGCTTTCCAATGTCAATAAGCAAATACAGTTAGGACAAAATTTCAAGCTTGCATGTCGACCGACTTACTCCCTTAACGACTCTCGTACGCGAGAGTAAAGAAGAGAAACTTAACCTTTAAATTCAAAGATGTTAACGCTCCTCAACCATGTGCTAAATCTTTTGAAAAGTATGTTTGATGTTATTAAGTTGCTGTCTGCTTCTTGCACAGTGAGCTCAAGTGGTTTTGCGCTTTTTCATCATGCGGAGAGTTTTTTAGGACGTAATCCAAGAAGCATGGGAATGCTGACCAATAAATTGACGTACAAAATAAACTTAAGAAATATTATCAGAAGCAACATGCCTGATACCATGTTGTAAAATGTACTCGATTTAGGTTATATTGGTGTGAAAGATTGTTGGCCTTTCACAGTTCAAGGACACTAAATCGCTGCTGTGTCGTAATTTTCGCAAATTTCAACACTTCTGCTGTAATTGAGATCAAAATATTATTACTGAAAAATTGTTGTTGATGCTAATTACCGGGCCAAACGATTTTCCCATAAGGTTTTTAATGTTGCAAAAGAAAACAGAAAAACAGTAAGAAAGAATCAAAACAAATCATAGCCTATAATACTGCGTTAGTGTTCACCCATAACTTCATTCAAATTTTGTAAGTAAATGAAAGTGCTATTCCTTATTATATGCCAATTTCTGCTATGAGATTAAATTGATATACATATGCCTTATCTCTATGAAAACATGCTCCCATACAAGGACGTAATTGTCAGACAAAAGCCCACAATGCAATGAGTAATACGCTAAAACAAAAAGGCAAGCTAGTTAGACGAAACCCGTATTAAGCTCAAAAAGAAGGGAGTGTATGAAGAAGTAGAGGTTCCGCTCTTACTTGTATGATTGCTGTCTGATTTGAAAACTTTGCCTTTGCGCTGTACAGCAGGGCAGTGCACCAGATTTGTGAGCATAAGTGAGCCTCTATGTCTAGAGCGTACAGCACAGTTGCCAGCTTCTGGCACAACGTAATTTAAAAACAACCTTAGATTGAAGGCAGAATTTCTTTACGACTGTTGGTCTACTTACCAACTCAGGAATGCACGAATAACCGACAGTTTTTCATCTGGCTTGTGACATATGGTATAGACATTCTCACCAAGGGATCCAGACCCAGAACCTGTCCTTTTGACTCCTTCTGCTTTTGCAATAAGCATGGCTCTGCTACTTGCTACATCGTTAAGATCGTCGCTCAGGGACAAAGGTGGGCTCTCATGAATATGTCGAAAATAATTGTGTAGAGCTAACATTTCAACCCTAAACACATCTTTTGGATCTATAAAAAAACGAGAGGAGTTTGGTCATAAAACGTCTTTAATTAGATTAGAAAAGTACATTTACCCTATTTGATGCTTAAAATCTGAACCAGGAGTGTTCGTCTCCAAACATCGTTACAAACATCGTTAGAGGACTCAGAAATGTTGATGATTTGAGGGAGCCTTTTCGTCCTTAACTCTATAGATAATACGAAAATCAAAATAAAATAGATACCTGACGGATTACATGCGTGGAAACAAATTATATGAAGATAGTTAAAATACTGTAATTGATCTGGTAAAATATCATCGGCATTTCAAGTATTTATTTAATTTCTCTTGACTACGACAGAAGATGTTTTGATCCGTGAGGACAATTTAAACAGTCTTTAAATGATGAAATTCCAACCTAAAATCTGCATATATGCATCTGGCAGTGCAACAATAAATTGCACGCCAATATTCTCTGATAGGTTGCTCACTCAAAACTCGCCCACTTCTTCAGGCTGACTAGTCAGTAACTAACACGCCAATGCACTAAGTGAGTTAGCGCGCAAGTGAAAATCAATAAAAAAATCAACAAATGCGAGAATAAATAAATATTAATCCAGCAAATGTGTTGCTGTTGTATTTGGCATCCGTCAATCTTATGACACTATGGAGTTGCGCTCTACGAGATGTTTCTGTTGCAATGTCGGGTAGGATTGTAAAAGCCAATGAAGCAGTGACAATACTCCCGCAGTACGTATAAGTATGTGAATGAACAGACCAAGGAGCCGCTTATCTAGTCCACACATGTACAAATTGTAACCACTCTGTAAAGAGGAAAATGACCCCACCGCGGAGTTTTCACTCTCAAAGTCAGGGTTTCTATTACTCTCCGTTCATTCTTTGTTTTTCTTCTTTCTTAACCTCTTCAGCTTTCTCCTTGATATAACATTATATCTCCATTTCTTCTTGTTTTATAGATGGTTTATTGTCTTTCCTAAAATGGGCGATAAGGTTATTACCGTTACATTACCTTTGTTACATATTACCCACGCGCCATTAAATTGTTGTGAATTGAATACAAACTTTCACATTCACATGCATACACATTCACAATAAATGGAAGTAAATGTTAACCTTCACTCGTCTCATCTTCCGTGTCCTTTTGATGTGCGTTTTGCCCTGATGACTCCTGGGATCCTGTAGCTGGCATGGCTGTTGCAGGGGGTGGGGGCGAGGGAAAGTTAGTAGGCTTCAATGGTGCATTAGCTTCAGAATTGCTCATCTCACCACTGCTGAACTTTTGGGCTCTTGTTGGCCCTATCGAAAAATATCGACCGGTTGTCATCTTAAACGAGGCCATTATAGGCTTTGTTGGCTTGGAATTTTTAGCAGTCTTTGTTCCACTGCTTGTTGTTACAGCCTCCATTTGAGTTTGTCTGTCATATTCATTATTGAAATCGTTTTTGTTACCTGATTCTTGTCTCGAGTTTTCTGAAACTTGGTCTGCTGTCTGTTGTGTGGATAACTCCTGCTGTTGTTGCGTTTCGCCTTGAGTTATATTACCATTTTCTGCATAATTGGTCGTCTCCCTACCGCTTTCTCCGTCCACTGTTGAAGGATTTACCATGGCTTGGACCAATTTTGAATTTTGCTCGGATTCCGCTGCCTCAGCATTTTGAAAAGGCTGCTGAATGAGTTGCATATTCTGTTGTCCCTGTTCATCGGATTCGACTGTTTGCATATTTTTGTTGTTTTGAGTGATTTGTAGAGGCGTCATCTCTGCTGCAACAGGATTCTCCTTAACACTCTGTGCAGCGGATGCCTCTGGATTTGGTAACCTTTCCTGACCAGAGATAATTTTGTTGATTAAGGGAACACCATCTTTGGCAAACGCTCCGCAGACACCATCAGTAAACGAGCCTCGAAGAACATTTTGCTTGAATTGACTTATGACATTTCCTCTTCGACGATACCTGTTTAAAGTAAATCGATATATAATTTAAGTAATTCACTACACAGTCAGGACAAAACATTCTAGGAAATACGTGTCAAAGATTGAAGGATTCTTTCCAGGCAACCATGTTTGTCGATGCTCGGAACATTTTCAAACAAGCGAGACAACTCAAAATAATTTGTTCAATATAAAGGGATTCACCTTTTCTTTACTGAGGTGTTTGGTCTTGCGTCTTAAATAAAGTCTTTTGTTTCTGTGCTTATATAAAATTTCAACCGGCTAGTGCTTTTGATACAAGCCGAGCTGAACGACCTTACTCGAGACTCAAACCTTTCCAAGGAGTCTGCTAAGCTGCTACATTCATATGTTCAAGAGAAACATTTGCTGTCTTTCGGAACACCGTTCTACCAATACAGAGACTGCGAGAAAGAGTTTAGAGCTTTTACCACATCCCAGGAAGATTCTTCGCTGGTTTACCGCAACAGCATTGCTGAATTAGGGGCATGGAATTTGATGGTACGGAATGGAGACTTTTCATTGTCTCATTTAGGCGGAGCCTCAGTTCTTCTATGGTAATAAATATTTATCCACTCCTGTCGGACATTCAGTTGAAATGAAAAATGTCACACAGCATGGACCATTTGCTGTTTGCTCGTAATTGCCAAGATCACAAATGTTTAAACTAAGGAGATCTTAAGGTTGTTGGACCACTCCTAGGACAAAGTATCCGTGTTTTCTATGTCCCTTGGACAGCCCTGCTGACACCCTACATTAAGTTTAACTTGAGTGGCAAACCAAGAGTTAAGTAAGTTAAGTTAAGCCGATTTAAGTAATGTTCCTTCTCAACTGGCCACGATACTGTTTCCACATTTTCATATCAAGTTAAAACTAATGAAGAATTTGTAAAAGCAATGAACAAGCAAGGCAAAGGGTTTACTTCCCTTTAACACTTTTACACGCATTAGCAAGAAGAAACTTAAATCTGGTATATTTAACGGCCCTTAGATAAGGGAGCTCATCAAAGACCCAACATTTGAGGAAGCACTGAGAGCAGCTAAGCTGATTGCCTGGTAGTTGCAGGGAATAGTAATTGCAAACGTTCTGGGAAGCCACTTGACTGTGGAACAAGAGAAGGTAATCGAACAGCTGCTGAAGAGTTAACCTCAACTAGGGGCGCGAATGCCAGATAAAATGCATTTTCGTCTGACGTCTGAAACCTGTATCAAAGATTCCTTCACCTTTGCAAAATTTGTTCAAAATCTCAAAATTGATTCTCGTGAGGCGGCTAT